>QNGE01007260.1:12864-24329 GCA_008508345.1 Paragonimus westermani | reverse complement strand
ACTGAGACGGCAGGGTCTCTCCCATTATTCCTGCATCTAATCGACTGTATCAACTGCGAGTTCTTATCTATGCAGGTTCTTCTTCACTCATATGGAGCATTATGTTTCTATATCCAATTGCATTCGCATGATGAGAGCGAAGTCGCGTGTTTTCCGGTACCGTGATTTACCACTTTTGAGCTTACCTTGCCCCTTTGGAGTGGGAATTATGTCGTCATCGTACACATTACGGTGTGTTGACCTTTGCGGGGCTAACATGTGCATGCAAGACCTGAAGTGTCCGTTAAATGCCTCGATTGCAAAAATGGGATCGGAGGTAAGAAAATACGTGCTCCATTCCAGTGATCTCAGCAGTGTGGTGAGCACGTTCCAGTCGACGAAATTAGTTTAGCGGTAGTGTATGACGGTCGACTCTTTAACGGCTTTTAGGTCGAACAATGAGCTCGCTATGTTATGATCACTTCCTGTAAATTGTTCCAAGACGGATAAGGTAGCAGAAGAGATGCCTGTGGTAAAGAAGAGGTCTAAAGTGTGGTCTTGTCTAGTAGGCGCTAGAACACACACAATCATTGCTATTCTTTGTCGAATAGCATAATTCATTGCATATTGTATTGTTCGTGTTTGATAGTGTCCGTACTATTTTTAGTCTCCTTGCATATTACTCATTCTTTTCGACAATGACCCGTGTCAGATCTAGCAGTGCTGGAACTTAGCAGACAGAGTCTGTAGTAGCAAGCGCCTGCGGCCGGTATGGTTGTAAAATGCCCGTACAAAACGGTATGCAGTGCGACCAGTGTCAGAAGTGGTATCACTTCAAGTGCACTGGTCTTAATGAACGCCAGTGCAAACAGCTAGCTTCCTCATCTTTTATTTACATCTGTATGAGTTGCAGGTTCAGCGAAAGCCAAGGCACCGCTCCGCAGCTGGCTGGTCTCATACGCACCACGTCAAGTGGAGTGACGCAGAATACCTGCAACTGTAAATGCGGGGCTCTTCTTAGCTCTGTATCTCCTTCCATTTCTTCCATGGAGAGTAAGACAGAGGAGTATCAACGGACTCTGTCCGGAATGAAATTAGAACTACGTTCCCTGAATGAGTATATAGCGCTTGCTCTCCCTGGAGTTGCAATCACCAAGAAAGCAGTTGCCCTATCAACTGCCCACATAGAGGAGGTGGCAGTAAGAATGAAGGAAAAAGCTCTCAGGGAAAGAGAGTTGTCTTAGGGGGCCGCTTCCTTACAACCTCTTCTCCAACCGAGCTAGCTAAGACAGTCCTAGGAACTTCCTTCTCCCCGGATGCCACAAACATGGTACTTGCGAGTAGGCTGCGGGCCAATACAACCAAAAAGTCACTTGGCCTTTTGGTAACTTTGCCAGCCATGCTCAGCCCCGATATAGTGGTAGGCAAAACAGAGGCTTTAAAGTCCGCCAACGCCCATCTGAAAGGCGTATCTTTCGACCGCTCCCGGCAAGAGAGAGCGAGACGCGAAGAGCGGACTAAGACTAAGTCACAAATCTTGGCAGACCAGAAGCTACAACTGGAGACTAAAGTCGTAGTTTCTGCTATCGACGTAGCCCCTCAGACCCCTGTGTCTGTTGTGGAAAGCGGAGGCACCGTCTGTATGGTCGTTCCAACGACCGGCGCCTCAGGCACAGGCACAAGCATTGAGGATACACACACCGCGCAAAAACCGTCTTCAGAGTTACCCACCCTGAAACCCACCAAACTGCCCAGCAGAAGACTCTTCCTCCCAAGAGTTCGGAACGGAAGCAGCCTGCTAGGACCGCCTCCTAAAGCTCAAAAAGCATCCATTTGGCCCACCCCTATAAATATCTCTTTCAGTGGCCCCATAACACAGCGCCCTTTGCTGTCTTCCAAACCCCGCTCCCAGCAAACGAGGAAGTCAAATTTTCCGTGGGTAAAAACTTTCAAACACCCTCCCAAGCAACGGAATTTGACGGGGACGCAAAGTTCCCAGGTGGCGGCACCCAGAACGCTGATCGAACGCCCGTTAGGGTCGCTGACGTACGCACAGGCGGTGATGTCGCGCCCACATCCTCGAAGAAGGGTCGTCAGAACAACTCGGAAGAACAGACCGAGTCCAGCCCCACCACCCTCCTCATTTCTAGGCCTTCTTTCCCAGGCTCTTCCTCGCACCATCCTTTCTATTTTCTCGCGAAATCCAACGAGGAAGTAGCTTTCAGATGCATGTATACCAACTGTCTGAGTCTGTTTAACAAATTACCGGAAATCAGACAGTTAATTCATGACACCCAACCCCACATGTTCGCCTTCACGGAGACCTGGCTTACAGGTGATATCAGTGACAGTGAACTGAGTGTTCCGGGGTATTCTGTTTACCGGGCTGACTCTGCCCGAGGGAGAATGGGGGGTTCTGCGATTTTTCTTCAGCAGTGTCTCCCGACACCCACGGTTATTGGTGGCTTCCAGTCCTCTGATAAATGTGACGCTCTTTGGCTTCGACTACCACTGCGCGGCCAAGACTCACTCCTAGTGGGGGTTATTTATCGTTCTCCTTCATCAGACGTTCCCGACGACAACACCCTTCTGGTAAGCCTGGAAAACTTCCTAGGCCTACAACGCTTTACACATCTGCTTATTATGGGTGATTTTAACGCACCCAAGATAAACTGGGCATCAGTTTCTCACCAGGACTGTGAAAGCGGATTCTCGACTTCCTTATCAACGCTGATACGTCGGAAGGCGTGGACACAGCACGTCACCGCCCCGACGCGCCACCGTTTTGGTCAGATTCCCTCTTTGCTCGACTTAGTTATCACTAATGAGAGCCACCTGGTAGACAGAGTGATCATCAAGCCACCACTTGGACACAGTGACCACTCTCTGTTAGCCTTTGACCTTATCTGTTACTGGTTACAACAACCAGCAAAAAGATTCACCGTTCGAAACTTTAATCAAGCAGATTTTAACGGCCTGAGAACCTACCTAGGTTCACTTCTTCTTGACTTGGACTCCGTGGACCAGAACTACCACACGTTTCACAGCGCAATTCAAAAAGCAGACGACTTATTTATACCGCGCAAACTGTGCATTTTCTCTTATCGGCCACCCCTTCCACGCAGGATACGTCGTCTTCTCGATAACCGTTCCCAATTATTCGCGAAGCATAAGCTTACTGGAAACTCAGAGGACCTAAGCGCGTTCCACATTGTCCGAAACAGGTGTAGGCGGGAAATCCGCGAACACACCAAACTCGTACAAGAGAAGATCCTCATAAGAGCCCGCGGGAACAAAAACTTCTTATTCAAGCATATGCGGCGACTAAGAAAGAACAAACCTTCAGCTCTTTCTTTACGACTACCCAACGGGGAGACTTCATCTGACTCCCTAGTTGTGGCCGAGTTATTCAGGGAGTACTTCTCGGCAATCTATAACGTCGTATCCCCGAGCTGGCATCCTGTACTACCGTTGCAGAAGTTCAGGCAACCACTCGTGACCGCTGAGTTTTCTGTGCTAGATGTCGAAGACCTTTTACTCAAGGTTAATCCTTACGGTGCAATGGGTCCCGACATGATCCATCCCAGAATACTCAAGGAAGCAGCTGTTAGTTTGGCTGAACCCCTTTATAAGCTGTTCAAGCAAACACTCCAGACTAGCATCCTCCCTAGCGCATGGAAAGAGGCGATGGTCACACCCATATTTAAAGTGGGTGACCGGCACTCTCCGGCTAGTTATCGGCCAATCAGCCTCACTAGCATCCCGTGCAAAATAATGGAGCGCCTACTAAAGCGCGCCATACTCAATCACTTCTTATCAAATAATCTTTTTTCTTCCACACAGCATGGCTTCCTTCCTAATCGGTCATGCATAACAAACATGCTTATTTTCATGGATAGTCTGACGGAGGCCAAAGACAATGGCCTCATCTCTGATGCCATCTTCTTTGATTTTGCCAAGGCTTTTGACCGTGTCCCACACGGCCCCCTGAAACACAAACTGGAAGCCTACGGTATTCAAGGAGAGGTTCTTCGCTGGATTGCCTCTTTTCTTGATAATAGAACGTTTAGGGTCAAGACCGGAGCAGACCTTTCGTCTCCCTCTTTCATTTCTGCGGGAGTTCCCCAAGGGTCAGTTCTAGGTCCTTTGTTATTCCTCATTTACATCAACGACCTTCCAAGCAACATTTCCAGCAGCGTCCTCTTATATGCAGACGACCTAAAAATCTGGAATGCCACTGATCCCAGCGCACTACAAATTGATCTTGACGCGATCAAGCGCTGGTCGGACGATTGGAGTCTCCCACTAAATGACAATAAATGTGCTCACATGTCACTCGGTGGAGATTCTGGCAATGCCTTCATGATTCATAGCGCATCTGGCACAGTAGATATCATGAGAATCGACCTGAAGAAAGATCTGGGCATCTGGTTGTCATCTAACTTGTCCTTCACGTATCACCATGAGATGGCGGCAAAAAAGGGATTTGCCGCTCTTATGATGATTAGGCGCACTTTCCCCCGCATGGACAAGAACGCTTTTCAAACGCTTTACGGGACTTATATAAGACCGCTCCTCGAGTATGCCAATCAGGTCGTGTATACCGGCCTGCAGAGAGACATATTAGCTGTTGAGCGTGTCCAGCGCGCGGCCACCAAGATGGTCGCGGGCCTGAGTAATGTTACTTACGAGTCTCGACTTGAAATTCTTGACCTTTACCCACTTGAATTTCGAAGACTTCGCGGGGATTTAATACTCACACACTTCTTCTTTAGAGTAGGTCTTGTAGAACAGTTCTTCACTGTAGCGAATGATGACGGCCGGCGAGGACATAATAGAAAGCTTTTCAAGCTTCGTCCTCGGACCTTTCTTAGGCAGCAGTTCTTTTCTTACAGGGTTATTAACTATTGGAACAGCCTTCCTTCTGAGGTCGTCAGTAGCGCTTCTAGGGATCGTTTTAAAGCTTTGCTTGATTCTCATTTATCTAAAATTGCATTATGCGAATAATCTTTCTCTGTTCTTGGTATTCACTGTATTCTCCAAGAGCGGTGCTACACCCTGTTTTCAATGATCGCCTTTCAGATCAACAGAAGCCCGCTGACACTGAGCAAGGAAAACCGACTGGATCCGGGAACCTTGGGCCGTTGCCTCGAACCCGTGTGTCAATCGCTGAAATCGCTGATATCCTTGTAATTAGCTCACTAGAGAATGATTGGGTGTCACCTGCGTTTGAGTCCATGACAGGAAGTGTTGGAATAATGCAAGTAAGGTTTGGTTGGATAGTGGATTAATGGTGGACGGAGTTAGCAAGGGAGATTCGAAAGGTATGTGTTCCGCTGAAAAAGGGTAAGACTGAGGTGAATTGGTTGTGCCCGCTTGCTCGTTGTCAACGAAAATATCATGGGTTGCGTTTAGGTGAGCATTCGAAGTGTGGGGTCCATCCGTATTGAAAGGGCGTGTTGGACATAGAATAGACAACTTCAGGGGGCTCCAGTTCAGCCCTACAAGAACAGATGCGTAACACGAGAGACTGCTATTAATAGGCAGGTACCTGAAATCGGGGGTTGGTAAGAGATGCGTCTTTTTAATCGCCAGGTACGGGTTTGCGTTTTCTTGCCTGTTCATTCCCTTATGATGCACAGAAAACCTCTGGCAACCCGTAGGGTAGTGATTTGGAGAGGGTTTGTTGTCACGGTTTGTGGTTTCCTACGGGCTAGGTTCGAAATTAATTAATTAATAGACTGGCGGTGTCCTGTCTTATTAGAGCCAGTTTCCGCGCAGATAGGTTGCGGTCTAGACGCTCCATTGATTTCTATATGGACAGAGTCATTCGTGTGCCCTCTTTTGCCAGTTAGTTTCTCGCCCGAGGTACCCCCAACGCTCGGCACGCTGTTGGAACTGTCAAGATCTACTGTTAGATCAATTAGTTCAGCGAATTTGCTCTCTTTGGTGGAGTTAGCGTTGTCAGCAGGATCGCTGGTGCATTCGAGATTAGTGTAACAAAGTGGTTTTGCGCGATCTTTGGAAACCAGTTTGTCATCTTTGGATATCGTTGTACGCTGTTTCGATGCATCCTGGATCACATGGTTAGACACGGAGTTTCTGCTCAGTAAGAGTTTTTGACATTCTATTTCAAGAGGCGTTCTGTCCTCCATAATTTTCAACATTTTAAGCGAGGTGTTAGACTTCATAAGGTCCCGGCTCTGTAAGAACTGTTGCATTTGCCTCGCTATGGAATTTCAATAATAGGGGGCGGCAGAACTTTTTTGTCTTCTTACGAAGACGCATGCAGATATATGATGTTGGGTCTATTCCATTAACCTTCGTGAGTAGCTTTTTAATGCATTCCAAGTGCAGCATACCTGGCACATTGAATAAGATGACATTGTTTGAGCAGTTGTTATCATACTCCTGGATATGCAAGAAGCTTTTGATCATGTGCCTCATAAGCGCCTTCTGATCAAAATGACATCTTTCGATATACGTGACACATTACTCAGCTGGTTTGCCTCATACCTTGTGGACCGCACACAAACAGTGAAAATAGGAGATAACAGCTCAACGTCCAGATCAGTCACCAGCGGAATGATTCAAGGAAACGTCCTGGGACCGATAATCTTTCTTATGTTTATAGATGACGTATGCAAAGTTATCGAACGTGGCAAACTATTCTTATTCGCTGACAACATGAAACTTGTCTATACTTCTCCTACTGGCGACCTCAATTCTTCTTAAGGAAATATACGGGAGGATATCATGTCATTAGAGTCCTGGTGTCAAACCTGGTTAGTGAAATTCTCAGTCAATAAATCCACTATTGTCGCACACGGTTGTCATATACCAGAGGACATTATAAAGCTGGATGGTCATGCTATTTCCACTGCCAAGTAAGTCCGCGACCTAGGTATACGTTACTCAAACTCATTCAATTTTGCTGAACACATTTCTTTCCTAGTAGCTCAAAGTAAGCGAACGGTTGGATACATCAGGCACTCATTCTTTTTTCCTGCAGCTCGACTGCACCTTTATAAGCTGTGCGTACGACCCCAACTTGAGTACCGCACGTTCATATATGGTCACTTGCGCAAGTCTGATAGGCTAGCTCTGGAAAGTCTCCAACGTGCATTTACGAAAGGTTTAGTGGGTTATCCGCCTTCGTTGAACTACAGAGAACGATGCCAGACGCTTAAACTGGATCCTCTTTGGCTACGGCGTCTCAAGCTAAACCTTGCGCTCATGTATAATCTAGTTTATAGCAATAAATTTAAGGTAAAACTCGCGATTCGCCTTCAACATAGCTCAAAATACAACATCAGGAACAAAGAGTTCACTTTGGCAACTCTTAAATCCCGTAGAAAACTCCGTTCAAATTTTTTCCTAGTGAAATATACTTACATTTGGAACAAACTCCCACATGCAATTAGAACCAGTAAGAATATACATCAATTCAAACGAAGCCTAGAAACTTTCCTAACATTAAAGAACGTCATGTTGATCTTCAAACTCTGCCTGCCTGAAGACGATATCTTTCAAAACGGACCTAATAACATCTAACCATCAGATCTAATCTAATAATAACGGAGGGTGAATCTATACCACAGGATGTAACGCCACACACACTTCGAACCGATCAAAGCTATCAATTTAGCCATTTGAGAAATTCCTCATTTCGAAACTTATCATTTCTCCAGCAGGATAGATCTTGTACACAGCTTTGTCGAAAAATTGCAGCTGCATAGCAAAACTACATATGGCATCTTAAACATCCCCGTTAGTAGTAACGAAACCATCCCGGTACTCTTACTCCATACTCAACGATTATAAGCTCTGTATAGCTATTAACCACTACGCATAGCTGTGCAAGTTAAAACGGTTCAGAAAATATATATAACTTAACCTGTTCGCCTCATATGATTACATATAAATACGTGCCTCTTCCTATTCTACAGACCACCTGATAATCTTTCCGTGTTCCTAAACATCTTCCCCTTTTACACAACGGCCGTACATACTAAATCGACATCGGAATTCGGCTGTAGTCATATACTAGGATAATCTGTGAATTGTTCACTTTTCGCGTTATACGACAACAATTATTTGTTAGAGATATATATTTTACTAATTAGCACAGAATTTTAGATTCTATATAAAGGATTTGGCCAGAAAATGTCAGACTCCATCATTCGTCATACTTTACATGACCATTTTACGTTCTTCTGCTTGTCACGTAATTTTGCCTTCCATTCTTGATTCTACGGTAAATTCCAACGCGAGACAACATTCCACAACGTCCGGAGAATCAAAACCCTGTACTGGTTGGGCAATTCGTGAAATTCCGTCGATTTGAGGAAATAACGGAGTCCAGTCCAGAAGATCGTCCATTTCTCCTGAAAAATTGGTACCCGCCTATCTTCCCTCATCTTTCCGAAAATTTCTACGTATTTTTCCGAAGCCATCCATATCAACTAATGGCGAAATTCTTCGACTATTCATTTTCTCCATCCTTAACAAATAAATCCGCTAACGCACTATCTGCAGGAACTGAACAGTTTTTGGTCTGATGGGTGGCAACCACCAGGTTATCTTCACCCCATTTAACGGCAGTAACCTTAGGAAAGTCTACATAAGTCCTAGACCTAGAACCTTTGCCTTTAAAACGATCAACATCAGCTTTAGAGCTTGATGTTGTGGCTATGGCACCAGCAGATTTTGTATGCCGAGTGATTTTGGTCACCATGTTTCGTAAATATAATTATATTTCCGGATAGACTTGGACGTAAGTGGAATGTGACCAGATTATATGGAATGATAATATCACCGATAACAATTAAAAGGGGAACCTCAAATAAAATATTCACGCAGTAATCACTTGTGTAACATGCAGGCCAGCCGACTTCACTTTGAATGCCCGTGACTTCGCGAACCAATATCTGGGCAACGTGGACGCACTAGGGGACAGCGTTCTTCCAAAGTAGGGGCTCGAACAACAATTTTGAAAAGAGGAACAATACAAACAAGCAAGAGCCGAAGGCCCAGTAAGCCACGCACACGAATTGCACAAACGAAAGCTAAGACGGCACCGACAACACAACAGCACGCCGCGTTACACAACTCAAATTCAATCCGTGTGCGCTCTGTGGTTTCGGTTGCGCGTTACACTTGCTTTTTTTAAACGCGCGCCCAAGTGAAACTGAAACGGAGAAAACGATCGTCGTACGCTTCAAAATGGTAGCTAATAACCGCTTTTTTCCCTTGTGTCGCAGAGTCGGTGATTTTCGCCTGCGCCGAAGAAGAGACCTCCATTGAAAACGGACTAAATGATCGAGCCTTGCACTGCTGCTTACTCTTTCCTTACTTTGATGGCCGTATTACGTGTTATAAATAAACGGTTACTGAGGGACTCCCTTTCCTCCTCCCAACGGGCAGATTACAAAGATATTGATGAAGCTTCAGGATGCACTGAGAGTGCATCTTTATTTTGATATTGGGCAAAGGTGGATCACTCACTGTGTGAAACCTTTCCATCGAAAATTCTTTCTCCCTAAAGTTTGAAAACCAATTCTGCAGGTACACTTATCATTTTTGTGATGACTATGTACGGTTGGCTGCTCTCGATTCGGATTAGCCTCTTACAATAGACGAATCCGAAGGACATCATCACCGCATATGGCTCGTACTGCACCGTTTGCGGCTCAACCAACACACCACATATCCAGTTTTAACCCGAAGGAACAACATCGGTTGGTATGTGGGTGAGGCCTCTATATTCGGCCGGCTAATGCTAGTTGGCCAACTGATTAGATAGTGCGCCAAAGGGAAACCCTTATACCTCGGAGAACAATCAAACAGACTGCAATGACAAGCTATAAAATTAGAAGGAGAACATGTGGAATGTAACACAGTAAGCATTTCAGTAGAGGAATGCATGCTAGTGGATTCTAGGGAATGCGAGGAAAAACGTAAAATTCAGACTGGAGTCCGAACAGAACGCACGAACAATTCACTATACAATACACCAGAAAAGCGGATGAAAACGATGGGTAGAAGGCCGTAGATGCCCAATTTTCTGAAAATGAAATCGGATTACTTGCCATATGACCACAGTCTCCATAGATATAATCCTTATCAAAAACACAGTGGATACACTGGTGGAACTTACGTGAGCCTAACGTAGTGGTCGACTATTGGCCGATGGTGTACCACGAGTACGTTGGCCACCCACCAATCCCACACGGCCAGCGCATGAACGGCCGCGCACATCGCAGCGTCATATAATCACACCACAATGACCTATGACACCGATACTTCCCTTGCGATCCGCGCAATTACTGCTCATTTAACTTGCGAACGCTTTTCCGAATCGTACTTCTTCAGGCCTTCCGGTTCGACGCCGAGTCTTCTCAATTTACAGTCATTTACAATCAATGTTACAACGTGCAGGAATTGCCTGCAAAACATCGTGATATCATCGCTCTTGAGCACCAGGACTTCACTTGCTTGATTTCACCTGTCCGTGTGGAAGCTGCTTCGGAATACGGTCATCAGCCATTCGGCTAAAAGGACGAGGCCAATAGAGCTGAATCAACATGAGCAGGGCTTCCATCCCGTTCGTGTTCGCTTGCCTTAATACCTTAGCGTTTGGAACCACGCCCGACCACCGACTACCAGAACTGAGCCCCAAGCATTGCATATGGAAGCGGCCCAGGTAGAGTACGTACAGAAGTGTATATAACACCGTTCAGCGGTAGACAAGGAGTTTATTGCTCGTCTTCCTGCTATGGTGCTACCAGACGTCTTTCAAGACGTCCGAAAGTAACACTGGCCTCCGCCACAAGCTATTCTAACTCGCGGCCACCAATAGATAGGTACACAAGGTGCAATCCAAATAGCAAAATATGCAGAGCTACCGAAAACGTCTTCACTGACGCAGATTTGGAGGTGTAGGTGGTCGCGTGAGGGTTGAAGATGCAGAAGCAGCGTCTGCACCCGGCATTGACTGGAAAAAAATATCTTGCCTTTGTTGATCCCCACTCCAAACATGGATGCCGCGGACACCAAAGCCATCGTCAGACTTTGCAATTCTTTTTCACGCTGTACAAACCATGCGCTGTCATCGGCAAACAGAAGCATACGCATCGATGACATGTGCAACCCGGTTGGGGCGCAACAAGCCAATCATATTGACGAACTGGCGCGGACATCTGAACTCACCAAACAACATTTCTTGCGGCTCACAGAATCAAACGCCCTTGCAAAGTCCATGAACAGTGCATACACAGGCTGGCTCTCTTCTCGGCATTCCACCTGAAGCTGTCGGGTAGAACACCCCACGTCGGTCATACTCCAACTAGCTCAGAATCCACACTGCTCCACAAGAACATTTATCTTCGAGACTACATTATTCAGCTGGTTCCGAAGGATTCTGGCGAACGCCTTACTTGCACAGCTTAGAAGACTGATGCACCGGTAGCTGTTAGTGCCTCACT
>QNGE01007259.1:1696-24331 GCA_008508345.1 Paragonimus westermani | reverse complement strand
TTGTCCAAACTGCTCGAGAAAACCAATTGATTCAAATCTGTTTTTGTTTATTTTCTTACGTAATCGGAGGCGAACTATGTTTGTCCAGCGTCTTGTGACGCATGTAAGAAAAAAGTGAATCTATCTATATGTCTACTCACAACCACCCATTATTTCATAATCTACTTTTCTTCTGAGTTAAAAGCGACCTCGTGAGGTTGGGGCGTCACACCTGCTGATATTGCACACCGATTTTACCTTCCAGTTACATTACTGTTAAATGGTTGAGTAGTTGATAATTGCAAGTTAAACTGGTCTGAAATCAGTTTTTAAGGTGAGAACAGCCAAGGGTTCCGCTACCAATGGGAAAGTGGCAAAATATACATGACACGTGTCACAGCGTTCATCAAAAAACTGATAAAAAACATGCCTAAAATGCCGGAAAGGCTTGGTGTTACTTGTTCGACATGTACATCCCGCGTTAATTTTCTAGAGTGGTCAACGTCGCAAGTCACCGTCCAAAGTAACTTCCCATTGGACGAATAACCCACATTGCAGAGTTATAGTAACGATGGGGACAACGACGGACAAAGTTAACAGGTGAATGGAAGTCAGTTCAGGGTCATATTCCGTGGAGGTTTACTCGGTGAATCGTGCAAAATATTCTGGGCTATGAATTAAGCTACTCCAATGTCATCCAGAAACACTGCGGTTAGTTGATTAAGTTAATTTTTGGAAACTGTTCATTTCCAACCCATTGACGGCAATCACCATAGAGGTAGTCCGACGACAGAGGGAAACAAAAGGAAGTGACGGACAGGTAATTGCACTCAACTGTCAACCGTACGTAAGTTATACAAATATATACATTTCTTTACAAATTAATCGAGATTGGAACATTCAGATGGCGTCCGCACAAAGTCCTACAGCAAGCTGAAAATCCTAAACAGTAGCAGGTGAGTTGAGCAGCAGAAACTAACCATTCGTTGACTACAAACCTAATGTCCTTTGCGAATCGGACTTTCATTCTGAGGGAATTCAGATGTCACCTTTTTCCAGAAACCGTAGTGCTACCCTCGTCACTTATAAACAATGCAACGAAGTGGGAGCGAAATAACGAGAGAAGGAATGTTGCTTCCGACAATGTCTAATCCCGGCAACCGAATGACAACCAAATGAAACCTGAAATCTTATCGTAAACCTGGTGTTAAGCACAGTTAGAAACAGATTAGTAGGCTACCAATGCGTGCAGACTAATTGCTGCCGCTATAGCCAGCGAAACCTAATTTATAATGGTTTTATTGTGGATCATTGGAACTAAAGAATATCACTGCTGCTTATACAGAGAAGAAAAAATAATTAAAAATGAGGTGAAAAGGGAATCTGTATTCGAATGGTTGCAGACCGTCGAGTTTATTACGTAGGTCATACTTAACGTTCCACATGCCCATTGAAACGCTTTCCACGGCCCACTTCACAAGCCCTAAGTTGGTTGTTTCTGTTTTACGATCAACTTGAACCACCGAGCCAACGCATTCGAGTAAAGACCTGATAGGAGATCTTAGAAGATGGCGATACAGGAATCTTCTATTCTCTCATTTTCTGAACTACAAATCACCATTTTTGAAAATACATTTTTCCTATTGATGACGGAAAAGGAAGATAGACAAGAGTGTGGAAATTCAGATGTCTATCTTTGCATACGGTGCGACTGTTTGCTTCCCAGATGCCACAAAATTATTGCGAAAATTGCAGCTAAGTTATATTTTAAGCAATTTTTGAATACTTTCAAAAGTACTATTTCTCTCACTATTACTTGAAGGCATTCCGTTCAGCTCACAGCCTACTGATAGCACGAATAATCAATTAAAAGAATAGGTGAGCATAACTTTTTTTATCGATGAAGCATCATCATCATCATAGACAACAATATATCAGTGGTTCACACNCCATAGGAGAAGCGACTGGTAGATATGTTTGGTGTCGGGGCAGAACGTAACGACAATGACGACAGACTGCTGTAGCTGAGACACTGTGCTGCATGGAGACCTCCCTGTGTTTTTCAGGTGTGGACACAGTACGGTCACATAGCAAACAGTTACAGGTGGTTCCACTCTGTTGAAGACTGTGGTGCATTTTGGAGCAACCACGTGGGCTCGGACCGTGCTGTTGTGCTTGTCCGTTTTGTTCTGTCATTTGCCCAGAGGTCATACACTCGTAAACTTCAGATGGTTAACTGGCGCTGGAGCTGGGATAGTGTGAAGAACGCTTACCAGGAAGCGTTGGTGAACAAGTTGCCGCGATCGAGTCAGGTGAGAGATGGTAACGAGCACTGTAAGCAAACAAATCGCAGCAGCTATGAAGGCTTACTGTGAAGAGTTGTGTTCCGAAGGATCAGTGGGGTTGCGACAAGTCTGGGTTTTTGTCACGTCGATAAACGTCGTGAAGAAATGTTGCTGGATTCCAGGTTGTTTTGAATATGTTGACGATGGTGGTGAACTTCTCGAGCGTAATCCGACTGAGAGGTTGTGGAGAGTCCGTGAGCACCACTTTGTCGGCCAGTTGGAACGGGTGAAGGGAGCGTTTTTATGTGAGGATAGCGGCAAACCCTTTCTGTGATTCGTGGTTGTAGTGGCTTTTGAGTCGACGTAAATGAGAGTGTATGTGAAAGAGCTGGTTTTCACTTATTGTCAGTCAATCGCGCCGACTCGACAGGTGGGCTGAACATATTGAAGACCATTTCGGCTGGCCTCCACCAAACCACGTGGACGACGAGACCCGACTGATCAGGTGTTGCATTCCAGACGGCTTTCTGTTGGAAGCAGGGGTTTAGGTTATTGAGGTAATACGAGGCTACTTGATCAGACCTTCTCTGTGCTTCTGTTTTCGAGGATGGTGGGGAGAGGTTGATATCGGAACCGACGAAACCCTTGATAGACTGAATAGATACCTCGTGATTAGTGCTTTTCAGTGGTAATTTCCGTTTTTTTAGCAAGAGGCTCGGAGTGTATGTGGCAACCACAGAGACATTAGTCTAGTATGTGTTGTTTCCCAGTTACTAACTGGTGTTAATTTGGATGGGATCACTAGGCCCAGAGAAGACCAGCTGTTTGAAAAATCCGCAAGATTCCAGTCGGATCACTGTAAGGTTGATGGTATATTTACCTTGTCAGGGATCTTTAAACATGAGCACTCTCATAGGAAGCCGACGGTTGTGTTCTTTTTAAGCATGAAGGCTGCTTTTTATTTGGTTGTTCGTCATGTTTTCTGGAGTTGCATTTTTCTGGAATGCTTATGTGAGAAATACGTGAATCTGTTGAACTCACTGTATGTCCACTTAGCGAGCATGATGCGGGTTAATGCACAGTTGTTTTGGGCGTTCATCATTTTTGGTGGTTTTCGTCAGGGTTATCCGAATTCCCCGTTCCGGTTGACGTTTGTCATGGACGACATTGAGGAGGTTGCGGTGTGGGAATGCCGTGAGGTTGGTGTTGAGATTTTTGCTGACGCTAATTTGATCGACATGTAGTGTTATGGTGATGACACTGTTTTACTTGGTCCCTCTGTCGAAGACACGCAGCCGATGTTGAACAGGGTGAGTGACCGTGCTGGTTTGTATAGAATGTGTTTGACACCTTGAAAATATGAAGTGTTGCTTCAAGACTGGGGCGTTCTCAGTCATATCCTCGATATTGCATGTAGTGTGCTTGAAACTGTGGGCACGTTCACACGTGTAGGTGGCGTTATCTCGTCAGCCTGTAGTATTGTTGGTGAGATATCGGTGAGGATGGCAAAGACATGATTTACCATTGCCCACGTGAATCACGTGTGGCGTCGGAAAGACGTTCGGTTGTTGTTGTTGTTGTTTTGTTGAGGTGAATGGCGTATGGTGATTGTGTGCGTAGTGTTTTGCTCTGTGGTTCGGAACAGTGGTCTGTTCGCGATGGAAGTGTGAACAGACTTGTTGTTGTGTTTGGCCATCGTTGTCTCCACCGCTTAGCCCATATGAAGTGGACTGATTACATGTACAATATAGTTGTTCGCAGGCACGTATTCCGGAACGCTGTGGATGCCCGTTCAATTGGTCCAGTGATTGTGTTGCACAGGCTGCGATGTTTGGGTTACGTAGTTCTCATACCAATTGAGTGTTTGTCGTACCGGGTATTGTATGCCTAGATGATTGATGGTTGGGTGAAACGGCGTGGTGGTCAAGCGACAGCGTGTTGACGAAATGTGAAAGGCCTGACCGTTCTATTTGTTGAAGTGGGTGGGTTTCGTGTGCGTGGCTGGGTTCCTCGTGATCACTTGAATCGCGCTGGTTTTGGACGATATGCGAGTTGACAGTATGCCGCAGTCAATTGTGTGCCTGCGTTCATGCTGTTTCTAGTTCTCACGCCTAGTCTAATTTTATTGAATCACCTACTTTTAGTAACGTCACCTTGTAGGATTTTCCACCTCACTGTAATGTTGAGCCACTGTTCGAGCCCCAGTACATTCTGGTCAGGCTCATGGCTGCAATGGTTTGATGATATGATGGACACTCTTTTGCAGTGTTGGCCACGTGGTCACTAGTCCGAAGACGTCGGATAGAATTCGATGATTTCCGGTATTTGTTGAGCTGACCAAGAAAATATGCTTGATAGGCAGACTCTGAGAAACAAGAACTGGTTTTGAGATTTAAGAATGAGATTACGGTTTAGTAGTTGATTTAAGGCCGTTCGCCCGGGAATGTTTTACAGGATGTGGCACACACTATTCGTTGGATTGTGCTACTGACCTCTTTCAGCGGCAAGATGTTCAGATGACTCAAAGTGAATTCAAATTAATCTACTTATGGAGTCATGTGCACTGGGGGGAATGAAATGGTTCGCAAAATCTCTTTCGGACTAGCCCGTCACAATGCGCTTAACCATCACTACAGGCGACCTGCAATAAACCACCTGTGGTTTTACTTACACACCATGTATCGAGTGTAAACTTGAATGAAAAAGACCAGGAGACTTGTGAGTTAGATGTTTACGGCCAGCCGGCCAATGCTGGTCAACTAGCTGATTATCTATCACGGAACTAAAATCTCTGTCTCTCAGGAAGTAAACAGAGAGAGACTGCAATGCGAAGGGGAATAGTGAAAACGTAATTCAGGAAGTAGTTCAGGACAGGAGTACATTTTGGCATACTCTAGAACTGATGAGAGGCAAAAGCAGACTTCTACGTTGGACTGGAAGAAAACAGAAAAATATTCACCATACAATACGTTAACACAGGTGGAGAAGAGGAAAGGTAGAAGGCCATGGAAAAGTGGAGCCGAGGAGTTGCTAAATGACGGTGGTCTTTGGCTTAAGTGAAGAAGAGAAATTGATTATGAATGACGCGACTCACTTAAGCCTAACATACTTGTCTCCCCACTTGGGGTATATTAGAGTTATGTTGGTGGCCTACTAGTTCCAAGCGGCTAGCCCATTCGCGGCCGCACACATCACAACCCCATGTAGTCATGTCACCGAGATCTACGGAACCGATGGTTTCTTTTCGTAGCACGCGCTTCCGTTCACGACCGCTCAATAGATGCTCAGTGAACTTGCGGACGGCCATCCGGATCCTATTTCTCCAGACCATCCGGTTTAACGTCAGGTCTTCCCAACATCTAAAATCGATGATACGACGTGGAAAACTTACCTGGACAACAACCTGGTATATCCTCTTTTGACCATCAGGATTTCGCTCGTCTGACTCCAGCTGCCCTTATGGTAGCTAATTTGGAATGCGGTTATCGTCCATTCGACCGAAATGACGTAGCCAATGAAGCTGATTGAGATTCAGCATGGCTTCTATTCCTTCCTTGTTCGCTCGTCGCATTACCTCAGTGTTCGGAACCATGTCCGACCATCAAATACTCAAGACACGTCTCAGTCCCTGCAAATGGAAATTGCTCAGATAACGCATATTCCACCGATACAGTAGCAAAGCTTCACTGCCGTACAACAGTACAGATAGCACCAATGAGATGTAAACACAGTGCTTGGTGATCAACTTCAGCCTGTGATTCTTTTCAGGCACGTCTTTCAAGACGTCCGAAAACATTAGCCTTCGTTACACTTGATCGTAACTCGCGGTCCGCGGACATATCTGTGAACAAATTACTACCCAATATCAGAAGTCTTTGCAGCTACTGACAGTCTCTCCAATGATGCGAATTTTAGGTGCACATGTAGGAGTAGTACAATCACCATCCTCATCATCATAGACAGCAATACGTCAGTGGTTCACAATGATACTTAACTGCCACACACACCCTGAGCGCCCAATTTTCGCTGCCATTAAGTAATACATTCCACACTGTCGCCTTATACACGCAACCTTCAAGCATCAGAGGGTTACATCTCTGTCGTCAGAGGTGCCCCAGATTATTAGACGCCACCCTAGTCTTACAGATACGCGCTTCTATTTCGCCACCCATATTTCTGCTGCCGCTGGTGCAGCTTTCCAAGTACACAAATTAGTCAAGAATCTCCATGACTCTCCTCTGTGACACTAAGTCTACATAATCACAGCAATCTTCCTGGAACACTTTGCAAAGCACATTCCAAAGCATTTAGCAGAACGCGAAGTAAAGTCTAAGACAGTTTGTGCTGCTTGAAATTTGTTAACCAGCAACAACGTGTCTTCAGCATAATCAAGGTCAACCAGTTTTCCACAAGGTAGGAGGTCCACGCCAGTATTTTAAGAATGCCTCAGACTGATTCAGTTTTTCATCCATAGCAAAAGTGAACAAAAATGAAGAAGATGGTCAGCTTTCATGTAAGCCGCTCATAGTGTTGAAACTGCTATACGGTTCATCGTAATCCCTAACCTTGGTTGAATTGTAAGAATAAAGCGCCGAGGGTATGTTTACGTACCTGTTTGTTATACCTCTGCATTTTGGTGACACTCTAAGTGTAAATCGATCTACCAGATCGAACACATCTTTATAGTCGATGAGATCATTCTGGAATACTTGTGGAATTGTATCCTGCTTCAAGATAGAGTGAACCAGCTGGAGAAAATCTCGTCCCTGCGCCGGTCCGCCTTCCGGGATTTCACCTGTCAGTCCATACTCGCCTATAGCAGTTGTCAAGACCCGGCGCTAGTGCAGCTGAAGATTTGATGTCCTGTTACAGCGAGCTGTCCACAATCACCTAGTCAACGGTATCAAGATGGTTTATGAGGCTACCAAAGAGCTTGCGCCAGACTTTCGAGATGTCCTCTGATTGGGTGTGCGAATAGCCGGTTTCCATATCAATCACTGTTTTGGTGGACTGGACGGATGGAACGAAAATCGCCCGGTCTGAAGTGGAATCGGAAAACGCTGTATACTCCTCTCATACCAAGCTGGAAACAGCCGCATTGTGGCTGTCGAACCAGTCTGGGAGTTTCAGGCGCTGGACGCCGATCGTTTCGGTGACGGTAGCTGTGATATATTCTTTGCGGTGTTGCCAGATACCCTCGAGGTTAGTCGATACAGGCCTGTCTTTCAGACAAGATATGATATACCCACACACATACCTAATGTAGACGCATTTATCACGCGATGAGCTCATTGTGTACGAGCCGAAAAATCGCTTCCTGGCACGTCACAAGTGATCAGTTAACCACAAAAGGACTGCTCGCCACTGTTGGGACGTAACACCTGTGTAATAGCTCATATACTGCACATTCTAAACTGCACGAGTTCACTAGCACAGACACTAATGAATACGTTGGCATGGACAACGAAGATCGAAGCTGAGTTAACTTATTCCTGCTGTCTTGCGATGATTTAGTTCAGAAATTCGATGACTGGTGGGGTGCACATGCAAATTCTCAGCAGCAACCTCAGATGTATTAGTCGTTAATGCAGAGCATATATTAAACGAATCAATGTAATCCCATTGCTGAGTACTCACAGAGGGGCGTAAGAGTGTGGTCTAGTCATACGACAGTTCGCCCAGTGTTGTCAGTTGATCGTTTCTTAGGGTATGTTGAGTGTAAACCGAAAAACCGCGATAGTCTGATTCAATTATATAGGAAGCTCTCTACATTTTGTCTGTGGGTAAAAGATGTCTTTTGAGCCATATTCAGCGCACAATAAAGTTTTTGTTCAAATGAAATGATGATGAAAACATGATTCGTGGGTATGCTCAACCGAGCAATTTGTTCCATTGGAAAAACGCTTCGACCACAGAATAAGATCCTGGGCCAGAGTCACCATAGACATTCATGTGCTGAGTGATCAAGAGAGAACGATTAGATGAATGTCCCTATCTACCATCAGATATCGCCTTTCTGAGATTGTTCGAAACGGTCAAGTTTACTCAGGAAGACTAACGACAGCCGAACAGCCAAAGATGACAAAAGCAATCGCATACCGCACTGCGCTGGAGACCATTCTGTAAAGTTTGATTTTTTTGCCTGAAATGAGCAGACTTTTTGTGCCATATAATCTAGCCTGTGAGCATATGCTACAAAAATGGCTGCAAACTCTCTTAATCTGTGAAATCTTGATAACGTCTAACATAAAAAGTAATGTTCTGCAACAATAATTCCACGAACCCATCATATTTATTCCACACATCTTGTGCACTACTTCAGAGTGTATTGCTTGCGATGTACCAGTGTCTTGTATGTTGCTGTTTTCTACAGCCTTGCCTGTGAACTATTAGTACTAGCTAGAAGTTTCCGTTGAAACATTTATTCGTGTCAGTTGCTGTTGGAAAAAAACTTTTCCGTGAAAACTTTCTCTATTCAGGGAAGAGGTTGGATTCTCTATTCAGGGTTAATTAAAATGGTTGTCATGTTGCTTGAATTTTAGGTACGCTACTTACAACTGATTGGTGTGTTAGTTGACCTGACCCCGATATTACCAAAAGCTCAGGAATTAGGCGGACGCGAACCAGTGTTTCGTCTTCTGATAAGCAGTGAATAATGTTTACTTGAAGTCTGTTATCTTCGCAGGTTGTTGGGGAGGGGCTGTTGAATTACGGTAGTTACGTTTGATTACTTGCTCTCTTGATTTCATCATTTGCTATAACATTGCATTTCCCTTCTGTGATCAGGGAAGTGTACGTGGTGCTCTACGTCCGTTTCTTGCCTTCTCCCCTCAGGATCGTAGAAATTATCATAGGTATTTATTGTCTGCCCACACACACTTCCACCTTTTTCAGAGTTTTGCTTAATGTGTTACTCATTTGCGTTTGTGCTTGAGGAGCGCCCAGAGAGAACGTGGTGATAAGTCAGCTCATACAAGCACAGTGCGCAGTGTATGGGTTTTTACTCGGATGCTCCAAGTGGGCATGCCGCATGTGGAAAGAGTCAATTGCACCTTAAGAAACCTGTCCACTGTCTGGCAGGCTTCGAGTGAGTAAAGGGTGTGAACGTCCGTTCACTGGGTAGTTGTGGCCCATGTATTGCCAAGGATGCAAGGCAATTTTAACTCCCACTATATGCAGTTGGTTAACAGTGGTTCCTTACCCACCCAGCGAAGCAATGCCAACAAAATGACAGCATAACAAACCCGTGAAATGTTATCGTCAATTCGGGCCTGCTGAGCTAAAAGATGTCGAGCCACTGTAATTCATACAGACATAGAATCACAGAATGACGTAGAACTGAAGTGTGAACCGCTGAGCATCGGTTTTTTTCAACAAACTGACAATAACGTTAATTTCAGAGGTAGATTCTATTGACGGTGAAAGGTTAGTTGAAAAGAAGGCACTCGTTTGTGTGTAATTTTCGAACACTTCTAGCTGTGTTTAGAGGAGCCTGCGACGCATCCTTGAGTTCAGTGAATTACGAACAATGGGGGCAGAAACAATATATTCAAACTTAAAGTTGTGTTGCCTACTATCGAATAAATTGTTTGTAAAGGTCAATGGGCCAATGAATGACGTGAAAGGTGAGGACAGCGGGAAACGCCTTGCACCATCCTACATGGTATGCGCGAGAAGTCACCTTAGTGTAACAGGTTTCACATGTTGTTGGTTGGAAGCATTTGAAATGAAACCTATATGAGGCATGGATTACTGGCTTCATCATCAAACCATCATCATTCGACTCGAGTGTGACCGTCAGCTAGCTGCTTTTTTGTAGGTTGATGGATGTGGTAACCGAAGTTGTTTGCTAATAAAAGTTAATTCCATTGACTCGGAAACATTTATCAGTAAGCGCGAACTTCAACTGGGAAGAGGTAAGCCTTCGGTGTTACCTGTTTGGAACAATGCTCTACCTATCCAATTCCTCATAGTGTGTGCAATCAGAAGAATCGGAGTCACATCTCTACTGAAATGTTAAACACGTTTGAACAATCTCTATCGGAGATGATGGGCACACCAGATCTGGGAAACAACATTACCATATGTCATTTGATTTGTGAAATTAATTCACAAAAATTCACTCAATCATCTGTTTATGTGAGAGTGGTAATATCAGGCTGCGGCGAAACAATGTGCTACTTAAGAGAGAGTAATTTACTTCGTTTCATAACGATTTCAACTAGTGAACCGTACGTTAAGGATGGTGCTTTTCAACGTGACAGACTTTATCTACCTTCACATATTGATGCACACATCTCGTTAGAGTTGTTCTCAATGGCTTTGGATGACTTGTCTTCTCGATAGAGAATGACAGAAAGTGAGGTGCAAATTTTGGAACCTTCAGTCGTCAGACTATTTCATCTGGTGCTCACAATTTGTGTCAGGTTTGGTTAGTGGAAACGTCTGCTGTGACGCCAACATTTCTGTTTAACAACTGGATTACCCCAAGTTGCATGAGTACTTACAAATAGGTTCGTTTTGTACTACGTTGAATTCCGATTAATACCGACAGGTGAAATTTTGTGTAAGGATCTCTTCTTTTTGCCTCACCTTCTTATGAAGTTTATCAACTTGAAGTGTACGGATGTCCTTCAGTACCAGTTTGACCCGAAATGACTAACGTTGCTTATGCAACAAGATTATGTAATGCATTTTACTTTCAATTTAATAAATTGTGATAGCCTTATGAATTCGTTCACTTCATCCGTGACACTATTCAAGGTTTCAGTTGATGTTTTGTCTCAAGACTGCTCGTCTGCGAATTGTTAGCGCAACGCCAATTTTATGATCTATTATGCACCATTCTGGTGCATACTAGGTGGATTTGGTTTTTTTTACCAAAAATCTTATCCGTACGATAGTGACCTACAGTAATATCAATGTCTTTCTCCAGGTCAATTTCACACAACTTGCGATACGCAGTTATCGAGTCCCCTGGAAAAGTTTTTTTCAATTCGGCTTTTCCTCTGTTGATTGGTTTATGTGTTCGTTCAGTGATATGTACTTAAAAGATGCGAAATTAAAGGACTTTCATATGGTAGATGGCAAGTGGTTATGATAGCCTATCACCACCTTGTCTACCGGTAGTCTGCAAATAGTTCACGACCAACGTTGTTTGTAACGGTTTGCACAAAGTTCATTAAGCAAACAATCGACGAATGAGCGTGTCCAGAGAAAATAGAAGGTCTGCTTGACAACGTAGTTATAGAAACAGACAACTGAAAGCAGACTACAACCTTATCTTATACCTGATTAGTGGCAATTTGCAAGGGGGGATCACTTATTGTGAAATACTTGTTGGTGCAATGTATTGATAGAGTTACTTACTTCATCTTTTGACGGAAGTTCACTAGCTATGACCTGGGAAGAATTTTGCCCAGGTAGCTCAACAGTTTATTGAACCAGGCATAATCTTGACGTGAAGATCAACTGACATCTCTTAAAAACGGTATTGCCTAAGGGTCAAGCTTGGGTCTCCTCTATTTCCAACCATTTTGTCAAGTGGCCCTAGTGCTCTGTTGTATTGTCAAAAATCTTTTCAAACAGTTTAGAGTATTCGAGGGACAAAAGAACTCGGTTATTTGAAACTTGATTGCCATTTGACTTGAGTATGTTCAAGATCAGAACTGAACAGGCCCTACAATTAGCTGATCTGTGTGGTCAGTGTTATATACCGTCCTTGTCGAAATTCTCATAAGTATGATTAGGAAAGGCCATGAGAATACAATTACTGAAGAAATCTGCTATTACAGAGGATACGTAAGTACTGCTGTCTGACTGGCAAATCGGACAGGAAACACTAATATTGTGTAATATTTCTAATGTGAGGAGACAAACGCACTGGTTAGATATATTTTTTCGAACGAGAGACTGGTATTTTTGTCCGAATTGTTACCAAACTTGATGGCCTCATCTATGACTGTGAACTAGCCAGTCTCAAGTGGGACCTTGAAGGATGTTCGATAACCATAGAAAAAGAATTTGAGCGGGAAAAGCTTCAGCGATAGAATTAAACACTTTACGTTAGACTGTTATGGTCAACCTGGAAAACACACAATCATTTACAAGACAACAAACGACCAGCGCATGTAGTTGGTCATGCTTCACGCGGAGTGGTCATGATCCACCGGCTCCGTAGCAATGTGTCATATTTCGTAAAGTGCTGTATTCTGTCGATACCTAAGAGTGACAGGACTGATGTTTGAATCGTGCCAATTAGTTTCTAGTCATAGTGATCAATTCTGATTGCCTAATTTCTAGATCATCAATAGATTTAATCATATATGTATGCAATCCACAAGACACGCTGAAGTCGGCAGTTTCACAAAATGGTCGATAAAAAACTCCGTAGGTTTCGTTTCCGACAGTTCGGTTGCTATGATTAATGTTTCATCAAAACGTCACCAACGTCCGAATATTTCAGTCTGTTGTTGTTTGTTCAGGCTACTAACTTACGATAAATGGAAATTTCCATAATCTGTGTCCTGTTACCATCCATCCAACCTGACAAGCACTCAAGCTCGCCTTTTTCCGCCAAATCACTTCTTCGCCACTGACCATTGTACAAATGAGGCTGCTTGAAAGCCAACTGAGATTTCACACTTCGGCTTACTGAACATTTCTTTTATGTTTCATGAATTAAAGTGGACCTTCTCTAAATTTATTCGATAAAAATTATTTATGACTTCTCAACATATGCTTGGAAGTGATTTTATGATTTTTCTTGCGAAAACAGATGAAACTCTGTGATTTCAAAATTCATTTACTAGCACTGTTGAAGTTTAAAATGAAAATTATTGAGCTACATTTAAACACTATGTCAAAAGACCTATCAATTGGGGAATCTCTTTCGGTGTTATACAAGTTTTCCGTTTAAGCAGGCTTCAATTTCCAAACGATTGTCCCACTGACGTTTATGGGATTTTGGTGCAGGGTGGTGTGAACTTTCAGTTCGGTGAACGTTCGGTGTCAATTCTAATGAGTGGCTTCTAAAACTGGAAACCCTAACTCAACGATACTTTAAAAACGAAAAGGCAATTTCAGTTTATCTCTTACACTGGTGAACCGCACAACTTGCAAGATGCGGGCGAATTTTTTGATTGTCCATTCATATCAAATATTACCTTTTTTCTCAAATGTCTTTGTGAAACTTCACTTTTCTGTGTGCGTTCAATTCTGCTCTTTTTACTAAGTAACTGGGAAAAATAAACATTAGCGCATTTTGTTTATCGACTCTCTCCGAAAGTTCGGAGCGCATCGTATCATCAAATTCGTCCTCTTCGCAACTTGGGATTTTCAGTTCAAGATGGAATGGTTAACTTTCGGAAGTACTTTGTTGCTTTTGGCCTACTCTGCTCACCTGGTCTCCACCCAGCTTAATCAATCGTCAAGCAGCTCCTGCTTGCTGATTGTCTAAAAATATTCAAATAAAGAGTTTGCTTTGCAGGGGTAACTGATCGTTTGTTGTGACCCTCGAAAGTTTTGGATGATGTGAACAGGTTATCGGACGATAGTTGTTGGTGCACCTCGATAACCGTGATCTCCTGTAGTATCTGTTAGACGCTAGTCCGAGAAAAATGCACGCTGATCTAACAATGAGGCTTAATGATTAACTGAGTGCCGTGTACAGCTGCTTGATGGAAATTGAGAGGAATGAACTAGCTTGGTTTCTGGTTGGAAAAAACTAACAGTATGGCTCATGTGATACATAATTAATAGAACGAGAGAAAAATCCAGCAATACAAAGGTTTCAAGTTCGAATCAATAGGCGGAATTCTCTGTCTGTCAATTTCAAACATTGGTGGAACCGATCGCGACAGAATGTTGCCCAGACTGTCAACATCAAGAGGTATCACTGCAAACACAAGGGTATTGTCACAACACCAAGTCGTGAACTGCCCCACGGTCATTCAAACAAAGTGCAGCGCTGAGCAGGGTTGATTCCCCTGAGTTTCTGTCGTTCAAAAACGAAAAAACCTTCTTTTGTTAGTATTTATCTTCAGGTGTTTTGAAAAGACCGCAAAGATTAGCAGACTGATTTGCTGGGGAACTGTTTACGTTTTTTATTGCCTAACTATTGAAAATAAATAGTTTTGGTTGAACTGAAAGGTGAGGAGAAATAAACATGCAGTCTTTTAAAACGTTCTAAAACAGAAGAAGGTTTTCTGTTCGATCACTGATCGCCCATGAAAAGCCAAAGACGCAGGAGTGCCTTCGCTTGAAAGCGGTACCTACGAGGACAGCCAAAGATCTGGTATCATTCTCCCAAAAGATTAGCGACAGGTAGGTGGCTCCATAGACTTTTGTCTCACATCGATTTATGATATTTTAGGATTGTGTTATGTACAACAGCATGGTCGGTGAAAATCACATTAGGCTTCATCATCCTCAGTCGTATCATTTTCTGGCTCAGTTTTGTTGCTGGGTGTTAAGTCTTTGGGTATATCTACTTCAGATTTGAGAGCTTTCTCCTCATCGCTAGTAGAATTGGTGTTCACCAAGGTCGGTGTTGGTGTCGGCGTGATCTTCGTGGTAGTGATTGGGGTTTGTTGTCTTTGGGCGGTTCCAGATTTGATTGGTGTGCCGTTCACGCTATCGATTCCATCAAGCATGTTAGCTGAACCCCGGCTGTGCGATCGACGGTCGGTCAGTGACTGTGGCCGCACATCGTTGCTCAATGGTCGAAAGATTGCCGGATTAGAACGATAAATGGAACTGAGTCTTGCAGACTCAGTAAGCCGTGTTCTAAAATGGTAGACAACAATGGAGAAATAAATGTGATGGTTGTCGTAGTACAGACTTTCACGTTCATCTTAAGGCACAGTCAAAGTTGAGGCTATCAGGGAAATTACAGTGAAGTGAGGCAGTTAATACCATTAATACAAACGACTTTCCATTATTTCGGATGAACAATGTATTTTTTTGATTGATCGATCGTGCTTTTGAATGTACTGGTTCGCTGTTGACCTCTTGTCCACGCTGAATCAGTAGATTTCTCTCTTAAACCGAATCAATAGTTAAATTGCTCACGCTCGCAATCATCTCGTTGCTGGTATTTCGGTTCCTGGTTAAAAAACCCACTCTACCCGTAGTGACTGTTCTTGCTTGGAGGGCTCATATAGGAGAGTAGAAATTAAAACCTGTTACGTAACTCTGCTTGGTTACATGATGTCAGAATGGTGCCTTCGATTGTCGGGAATAAAATTCCTTTAGAAAATTCGCTTATTCCTGCGAGTGGTGATGAAAGTCCTGAAAAGAACATAAATGGTTTAGATAACCGAATGCAGCACAGTTGTGTCCCAGTTTTAAAATAACGAGAGGATCAATATGGAACAGAATCATTAGTTTTGTGTCCTTTTTAGTGCAATGGCATGTAGGTCGTTGTAGTTTCAAAGCATGTACATACCGCTTTCGGGGTGACGGAGATATAGATTTGAATTGGACATGTGACTTTGGATGTCTCCAGTTACGCCTAGATTCCAACGTTTCACTGCATGCGACTAGACAACTTTCCTCCAGTCGATTGAATAAAGCGCATTCATCACACTGGACGAAAGACTAGGGTCACTCAGGTGTGCTAACATGATGCTACTGGTGAAATTGGGTGATTCACAATTACATTTTATTTGGTGATAATCACAAACCTGTTCACTTGAGCGCCTCCGTACACAAAATCGGTGAAAGGGTATACAGAGCTGATGAATGTAGAATTGGAGATAAATCTTTCAGACTTAAACACATAATTAAACAGGCGATGAAATGGAAGCCTAAACACATCCCAAGGTGTATCTTCTGTTCAAATGTAGCAACCCTAGCAACTTTGGTACAGTTACTAGTCCAAGTTTCCCTCCGATTCATACTACTGAATTGAGCCATCAGTGAGATGAGGTTGTTTAGAAGGCCCAACTAGCCAGGGGACAGAAATCACATGTTTTGGTCGGAAGAGTTTAAGTTAGGTAACTGTAGGATATACATAGTGGACAACTGCAAAAATCTCGCATAAATCCCTTTGACCAAAGGTTGGTCTCAGTTCATCATCTTCAAACTCACCAATTAAACATTAGTATTCAGAGGTCTCCCCAAACTAGATTTCGTTACCATAACCATGCTGAGCAAAAAAAAATCCCTCAAAGCAATGACGGCTGTGAGGTTATCTTGGTAAAACCAGGTAATAATTCGCGATAAGTGAGTGAAACAGAGTGAAAAGTAAGTCAGGAGAACCTGCTCCAACTTGTCCGATCTTAAAGGCCTACAGATTTTTCTCACAATTCCTTCCGGTTACTAGGTCCAGTGACAGATAATTGAAATTTTAAACAGCCATTGGTTGTAGCCGTCATCTCCTTCCGTTTAAGACCACGTAACATACTTTGATCCACAAGTGTCGGGTAATTTAAAGCCAGATTGGTCGGAACATCCTCGTGCAGTGTATACTGGTGAAACACATGCTTACCGCGTTGGCAACTAAAACAGTAGGAGCCACAGAAAGTGTTGCGCTAGGTGTAATATCCCACATTGTTTTCAGTCATTGCGAGGACGTATTACCCCGGCCCCCTAGCTGTTCTATTCACGCAATGTCTGCTTAGAATTAAAATCCAACTGACTTTTAGTGATCACCTTAAATGGAAGGATCGCTATTCGAAATTGGTGATAAGTGGTAGATATCTTGTCTCCATAATTCTACCAACTGTAAACCAGTGATATATGACTACACATTTGTGTGTTTATTGAGTTAAAGTTGTTAACAGTGTAAACCGGGTAGCCCTGTGTAAACTCTTACAGGGTTTCAGAACCCAATTGTGCTTGGCCAGTCCATTAGGGAATCATCTTATCAACGTAACACAGTGCAATTGCTTATACACCCATGTGTCCACTCAAACGAAACGTAACCACGAAGTACCTCACAAAATTCAGTCGCAGCATGATGACTTTACAAAGAACGCGTAGGTAAAAAGCCACCAACCAAACAGTAATTTATTGACATGAACCACTGGTGCTGATTTAGGTTCAGCTATCTGTCTAACAGATTGGGAATAACACAACGTTTCGAGCAAGTCGTAATACTCTACGTTTCAACCACCTCGGGTGGCCTTCCTCAGGAGTGTTGTCGTACTACATTTGGTGCGGATATCTTACAACTGATTAATAATCGAATCACTCTGGCCAAGAAACATGCCAACTGGGTCAACCACCGTGTGTTTAATGTTCGTTGCCTTTCCGCAAAAGTGGTTCCACCTTCCCTGCTAATCAGACCGCCGGATAACAGCGTCCGTTCGAAATGTGCAGCACTGACAGCCTCACGTATATTCGTACGGCAACGCGTACACTCGACTACTTATCACCTGGAGTGTATACGTTTTCGCTGTGCCAATTTAGATGAACTGATCCATCATGTATTACCAGACGACATACGGACCTCTGTCATGGAACTGATTAATCAGCGTGAATTGACGTTTTTCAAGAAAGCGAGTGAACGCCAAAGAAGAAAGTTTGACAAACTTTTCGGAAGATTAAATCATATTTCTTCTGTCCCACATTCGGTAGCACAGCGACCCTCAGAAAACGTATCTGTCTAACACTTCAGAATAGTTTCTTCTTAGGCAAGGATACACTGGCGTTTTGCTGTCAAGTATAACTACCATACACCGGTGAAGGAAGGAACAAGCTGGGGAGGAGAGAAAGAACAAAGATGAGAGCTTGACTAGTAAAAACAATGATTTTTGCATTGAAACAATCAACCTCAAGGTGCCTACACCTTGCAAACAGACAGCTTCGATAAGCTTTTGTTGTCGTGCACTATTGATCATACTTATTTCACCGATAACTCGTCCAAACAACGGTAGTATTTACGCTGCTAAACCCGATTAGCTGTCATTTCACCTTATCCCTCTGTGTACCTATTCTAAGAGTAACGAGGGATTCAGCTGGCAGATGAACCCTAGCTGCAGCTTTCAACGTCTGGATGTGGTCACTACTGACATTTCCAATTCAAAACTATTGAAATGTGGTCTATCTGGGGTGAACCAACAATCAACAGTCTGTGGCCGTCTGTCCCGCATTCATCATTAGGACTTAATCTAGCAACACTCGGAATTACGTATCCGGGATACATCCCAATACCGGTCAGTCATCATACAAATAGTTGGGAGTTGAGTTAGGGTAGAGCAACCACTAGTCCCGCCACACTACTCAGAGTTCCATGGGGATCAGCAAACTCAATGCTTAGGTAGGGTATTCATAGCGTTTACTAGTCCAAGCCACTGTAATTTGAAATCCATCAACGCCGTTATACTTGAATTGGTTGAATACACTGTCCTCAGCAATTCTTCTTCTCGAGGAACTTCGTTACGTTTGACAAACTATTTCGGATGGATTATTTTGTGGCCAGTTGGGTTCAACTTCTCTGAGCTATACACATCAGAGTTGTAAAAGAGGATGTTATCATTTTCCGTCGTGCGTTGAAGCGGTTTTGTTCCAAGTAGACTCACTCCCAATCCACCTGTTGATGACGTTGTTTCTAACCACTGCACCATCTGTGATCCATTTGACACAACTTCCCTCTGGTTCGTCCCACAATCGGAAACGGACATTATGCCGGAGGTAAACATTGAAGGGACAAGAGAGACAAATTTCCGTGTGTAACAACGGAATTTCTTCTGTCGTACGATCGGTGGAAAGCACACCACCAGCATCACTACAACAGGACGCTTTTTGTCATCTCCTCCACAGAAATGTGCGACAAAATATGTGTGCATCGAAGCAGAGGCCATGAAGATCGCATGTGATTAACCGAGTCATTCCAGACTCACGACAACCTTTTGAGCTGTTGTGTTCACAGTCCAGTCAAGTCTCAGTGACAGCACCACTGTAGCACTCAGTCTGACTTACGTGTTCAGCAGTTTGGGTTCAGCGATAACTATTCGGCCAAATCTATCCAATCCAGGCATTCCTCCATCGTTGCTCTGTCAAGGTATGCAACTCAATGACGTAATTGCAAACCAACTTCCATAATGCACCACAAACAGAAGCAATAGTCCATCTAAACTGGTGACACTGAGTAGACAAACTTTCACCGCACCAATGACACTCATACGTGGCATTAATTGGTCGGCAACTTGATTGTACACTAAACAGTGATGCACGAAGACTAGCATGCTGAACTGTAACATAGTTGAATGAGTGTCTAGTAAATGCTCCGATGGAATGTGGAAGGTTTTGGCACGTTATTGTGAGTGGGCGATAAACCCTGTTGAGTACTCGTTCATTTCACTGACTGTTTGGAGCTTTCGTCTACGGTTCACGAAAAGGCTGTAACATGTTTGGGTAGCGTGAGTGATTTCCAACATGTCTGTTCAACTATTGATCAAAGCGATACGTTCGCGTGTTGCGTCATTCACTGTTCTACTCGTGTGGTGTGTGTGTGTGTACATCGACCACTCAACAACCATTCGGATTGGCCGTCTCTGGGGGCCAGCCGTGCAGACTTCCCTTGTTCACGAAAGGCGTACTGTCTTAAGTTGGCTTAACTGCTGTGTGCCTACTCGTGGTGTTTTCGTTGCCATAATCCGTTTCCTTCGTCTACCATCATTCTCTTAGGCGGTAAGCTTAACAAAAGCTGTTCATGTGGCGTCAGCCGGATCACTCATAAAACCTGACTCGTGGCAGAGTATGTGAGGCATTGACTCCTTCTCTTAAAACAGAATTACTAAACGCTAGAGTTCACGGTGTAAACCATCACAAACTTCTAGGCAGAAGGCATATACACAAGTCATTCACAATATTCATAACGTTCGAAACAACGAGAATGGGAGTAACTAAGATAAGTTTGCATGAACTCTACAGTTCATCATGTCATTCAAAAGCGGTTAACTATGGTTCACTCCAAACTGCATTTCTGTCTAGCCCAGTACAGAAGGAACAATGTTCTCAATACCGTGAGGTAGTGCAGATGAGAAACCATAAAACATCAAACACCAACCCGCTCTGGCTGTTCAAAGACAATAGTTATCAGAGTATCCTGATCGTTGGCGGCACAAATCGCCATTGTAGATGTGCATCAGCGTAAACTCGGTGACATCATACTCAGTTTTTATTTAGCCTTTATGCAGTAAACGTGGTAAGAGATATATTTTATGTAAGCATATGCTCGTTTTAACAGTATTTTAGAACGCATTGTGCGTGAGTGTCATTCACGCATCTTCCTACTCTAATCTGAATGTGAGATGTGGATACGGCTACATACATCGTTCTCAAAATGCCACCTCATGTCACAGTTCCACACAACCGGAACCACAGGGTTCGTTCGCTGCCTACTGATTATAATCTACTTTATCCTGGGTTCTACTTTCTTTCACGCACCACTGCTTGTGCCCAACAGGAATGCAATAACATCAGAAATAGTGGGCAGAAAGACGACTTCCTATGTTGGCTCAGTAAGGTGGCTGTGCTAACAAACCATCGAATTCTGGCACAGTTGGTGGCCACTAGAATGATGACCACAACTCGGTGGTAATTTTAGAATGACCAACACCAATAGGTAACCTTTCTGCTTTGATACTTTGAGGGTTGAATCTTCTCAATGAGACCAGATATTTGTTTCGATTAATGTGTATACGTTCGAATGTGGAGTTCGAATGTGCCATGGAATAAACTTTTCTCGACAGTTAAAGCAAAATGTCAGACTATATTTTTGTTAACAGACGATTTGAGGATAATGCTATCCCTACCGAGTTGGTTCTTTCAGACGTGGAAAAAATGAAAACATTTCAATTGGAAAACTCTTTCCAGCCTAGTGTTTTGTGGGTCCGCGTCTAATGCATACAAGCCACTTGGTGTGCGTCACTTTCACACAAACCTGAATGGATCAGACCTCTGTTTAAATAATTACAACGCGTCACATTCCAGAGTCACTCTGGTACACAACTGACACCCGAGCAAGTTTATGTATGGTACTTCATCGCCGAACTTGCTGGAACAACCTTCATAGTTGTCTTAAGCAAGCGTCTGTCTCGGTTTACGGTACCTAAATAACGGACACTATGTCGTGTGGAATTCTGACTGTCAGCAACCTAAAGGACGTGCGTATAACTTTGTAATACGATAACGTATTAATAGTGCGCTGTACAATCGGAACATTCTCGTCAAATTCGATTTTTCAGTGCTCTATCAGTGTCATCGCTTGAGGGTTAGAAGTAAAACGTCTAATAACCCAACCTTCTCATCCTTGGTGCACTCATTATGTCCTCGCCTATGTGCTCAGTGCCATAGTCCTGTTTGCTTTTATTGCTCATGATGGAATGATTACGGTCTTCCTCAGAATCTTCTCCTGTCTCCGTCCCACCGGATTGGTACCATTCGTCTGCCATTCGTGCACGAGCTGCTTTTCTCAAACTGGCCGCCTCACGTGATGCACTCAAATCAGCATTTGCTCGAACCAGTTCGGCTTCCAAGTCTGTGTTACGACGTTCGAGCACACCAATGCGACGCAGCGAATGACTGAGCTGATCGTCCAGTTCATTGATTTTCCATCGGCTTTGTTGATTGGCCGCTTTTTGCTCCAGCTCGGATGTCTGCAGAGTCTGCAGTTCGATCTGATAGGAATAAGTTAACGAATAGCGAAACAGATTTACCAGTGATAAATGCCTCACTTTATGTAGATAGCTGACTTAACCCAATCCAATTCCCACTGTCTCTCAGGCTAAGCACAACACACAAATAGGTAACAATGGATTGATAAACAGATTGAGATTAGCACGATGTTATGAGTAAATTGTAACATTCCACATTTCAACCTCCTCGGGTGGCCTTCATCAAGAGTGTTGCCACGACGCCCAAACTGTTTGACTTCATTCGTACTAACTTTGGTGCGGATCTCTCACAGATGATTGATAATCGAATAACAATGGGTTATTTTTTTAAGCCGAAAACAGATTGGAGATCTGAATTGTTTGCAGGAACAATACAATTTAGATTGCGTGAAATACAGAGAAAAAATATCATACTTAGATAATCACAACATCACTTTGCCAGCATAGGTTGAAGTAAAGAATATTTACTGTGAGATAAAGTTTACTCAAGTGACTTTGTGGGTATTTTTCAAAATGGAATAAATCATTTCAATTCAGTTGCGTATTATTCTGCGTGCTAGTACTGTTGTGAACGCAGAAGGCGGATGACACAAAGGTTACTTTATTAGGGAGACCAACACACTACTTAAGCGTCTGAGCACGACAAGAAACGGAAACACTCATTTGCACACCATACTCTTCTGAGGATACTCCAGTCGCTCTAGACACCATGTATCAGTTCCGTCGTGTAGCGAAAGCCATTATAT
>QNGE01007258.1:11557-24331 GCA_008508345.1 Paragonimus westermani | reverse complement strand
CGGCCCTCACCGTTGTCTTATATACACGACCTTTAAGCTTCAGAGAAATACACCTCTGTCGCCAGAGATGCCTCAAGTTAGCGAATACCGCCCTAGCCTTAGAGATACGCGCTTCTATTTCATTCCCTACACCTCCACCGCTGCTGGTGCAGCTTCCCAGGTATACAAACCGGTCAACAACCTCTATGACTACATTATCTAACATCAAACCTACGTGGTCACAGCAATCCTGCAGAAGCACTTTGCATTTTGAGGCCGCAATAAGCCAGTTTGCCGTTGTGCGATACGGAGAATTGCACACATCTATAATCTCTCAGAATGATTTCCCTGAACGAGTTTGTTTTATGGTTCCACTCTTGCCTTATTTTTTTCCAATTCCTTGTTCCGCTTCATCTTGATGTCCGTTATTTTCCTTCATTTTTTGTTCTTTCTTTTATGACTTTTTGGACTGCGTTTTATTTTTCGTAGTGGAGGCCACGTTAAGTTTTTGTTAGCTTTTGTCCGTTCTCAATAATGCGCATAAGATCTTCGCGTTGAATTTTGAAAAGTTATCTTATGACCGCGTGCCATGTTTCAACGTAGGACTAAGGCGTATTCCATATGGATCATTGCAGCCAAGTGTATATAGAAATAAATCTTAGAGTGGTCGATATCTACACTCTCACCACTATGTACCAATTAGTCTGGAAAGGTGCCTTGTACGCTTGTTGACAAATAGGGCAAACAGAATTTGTACGGAGGATACGATATGATGGGAGCTAAGCATCAGACAGGATATTCTTTCTAACGCTGCCTATCCTGAGAACTTCATCATCAGAAACATGCAAGAGAGACCAATGCAAGCCCCAATCAACGCACTTGTTGAGGAGATCTATATAACTTTGCCTTTCAAGGGTGACGCAGCAGCAGGTCTGATAATGCGCCAATTAACTGATGTGACTGGCAGTACCTACTATGCCGCAAGTCCTGTCGTAACGTTCCACTCAAAACGGACAGTGCCAGTTAATCTGAAAGATAATATTCCAGACAGTGCTGCCTCATATTTTATTTATTCGTTTAACTCTTCTTTTGGTTCAGCATATATTGGTCGCACCACTAGGCGTTTATCGGAAAGAATTCGTGAACACTGCCCGGCGTGGCTTCGCTCCGGAATAACATTCTGGCCCACCTAGTTGACTGTGACTCACACACAGACACGGACAGAGCGTTTCACATTGTCTGCCGTTCCCCGGCCGCCGCGCCACGAAAGATCAAGTGGCGCATCCTGTCTGTAGCCGAGGCGGTCGCAACCCGATTACGTCAACCGGATTTGTGTTCAAAACAGTCCGTTCACACCTGGTGAAACCACCGTGGTGAAACACGTGCACTCGGCTCACGAGGCAATTTGATCCCGTCCCTCAACTCACCCCAATGAACACTGACTTTTTAAAACCTTATGAGCATAATCACAACTGAGTCGGGTTTATGTTTTACCCAATCGCCTTAACCTCGTACCATTTCTTATCAATAACTTCTTTTATTGTAACTTGATTCGATAACTAGGTGTACCAGCCTAATATGAGAATTTATCGAAAACAGTTCTCTACGCTGAAACCAAAAATTTCAATTGTAGTCAATCGTTAATTTAGCTTATCGGTACCGTTCCACTCTTTACGTAGAAGTTTCGCCAGCCCAGACGAACCAGTTACAAACCTGATGATAATTAAAACAGAATAAAACTTTTATGTACGATGTGTGCAACGTTTCATTTGGTCACATGTTACATTCATGAACTGAACCAAACGGATAAACGAATGGTTGCGTACCGGAGAAACAGTAGCGTTCATCTGACTAGCAATTCTGGTTTGGTTATAGGGGCGTGTAGGTGTCATGACTACCAGAACAGCTGAACGAATCGGAAGGTAGGTGTGTATGGACAGAGGTCAATAGCACGTTCGAAAAGCTAAGTACAGCAGACCGTGAGCGTATGCACAGAGAAAAATGAAGTCGATATAATCACCCGGATTTGGTTGATCAAACAAATATTTCTACGGAAAATTTCGTTTTATCTGGCCATCAATGGGAGCCAGTTTGATCGATATATATATATATATGTATATATCACAGAAATCGCCCCTGTCCATTCTGCTCGCGGCGCAGTTGACCTTCACAATTTTGATATCCCCCTACAGCTAACCACTATTGTGTAGTTTCAAACTCATCTCATTTCATGTTCCGCGTCTAAGGTGTGACCACCGAGTGTGGAATCCTCAACCATGACCAGGTATTCTGAGCGATTGAGGGTGCCTTTTCAACCTTCATTTCGCGCTCATTTATTTTCGCACTAACTTGTCGCACCATGCTCTCAATATAAATTTTTATACAACCTCAACAATTTACTCCACATGCATATATATATATATATATGATTGAGCTCTTTCAGCAGAGGTGCACTAAAATGCCATACAATGTCATCTCCTTCCGAACAACACTCCTGATACCTACTTGGTTCATGACTTCATGGGAAAACACCGACGCTCCTTTCTTGAAAAGAATGCGAACAGCACTCTCACACTCTCCTGGTGTCTTTGATTCTAGGTCAGCTACCCGTTTCAGTTATATTTTAAGCGGGAAGTTCAGAAAACCTTTGTTTGTTCACCTGACGGGCACACGTAAATCTGTGAGCCAATAAATGGGTTATGCGCTACAGAATGGCTGCAAACAAAAACACTCATCTGCGCACGACACTGATCTCAGAACTTCACGGTCGCTATGATTGCCAACATCCAGCTCCTTTATGTACCAAGAACCATTTCCTGCGATGCTGCACCACAATGTTTCTTGTATTTTTTCCGAGGTTATTTCGATTTCAAAATCCATGTTCCTGCCCCCTACTAAATAGCAGTGGTATGCGTAGTATAAAACGATCACTCTTCCTCGCTACAGTTGTTTAGCTGTTTGTCAAAGCACTGGATAGTTAATCGCATTGGAATTTGATGCCCACACATATCCTCAACCTACCTCGGAATATCGTCCATTACGGATGGAACCCATTGGAGAAAGTTCCAATTGTGTTTATCAAGTTGACGACCAAAGCCAGAAGTGTTTATTTCGAATGTCGAACCCGCACTCTCGCAAAAGGTGAAGGCGAGCACCGATGACTTTGAGACCAGATGAAGCTGTCGTTATTATCAAGGCGGATAAGAGCAACGCCACTGTTTTACTGAACAGAGCTGACTAGGAAGCCAAAGTGGAAAATCAACCACAGCAAAGTTCGCATAGTAAAATGGAAGGCGAAATCGCAACTCCTGTTGTGAGCAATTACTGGCGTATTCCAAAACGAATTTTAGTCGAGGGGCAATGCTGAGGGTTGGAACCGGAACTCATAGTAGTCCAAAAATTCATAAAGCCCCTGTACATATCAAATCAATTGTTGCTAGAATCGGCTCCTCACCACATGAGATTGCAAGGATTGCAAGGAAACACTATGCACGTAACACACAAGATTCCTCGGAACTCAAGCATTAAGGACGAAAGTACCAGACCAATGGGCACTACAACTTCTAAACTTCATATGCCACGCACTTTGGCGCAGGAGAACGGCTTAGCATTATGATCGATTTTAGATGTGTGCAATTCTCCGTATCACACAACGGCAAACTGGCTTATTGTGGTGTTATGGCCTGTTAAGAGAAAGCCATCGACGATTCATAGTCTGAGCGGTTTACTCGAATTCGTTAAAAAGTAAAGGCAATTTCACATGAGAGGTAAGAAGCGTCTGTTATTGCTTGATACGACGTCCATCTTTACAAACATACCACCCACTGGGGCGAGGGGGATTTCGGACGTGAGGCTGAAAGCCACGACAGTATTGTGGGAATACCAGTAGAATAACCAAAGCATCTGCTAGACGTTTGCACGTACAACGTTCGGTTCAAATTCTTCCTCAGGTTATATCGTCAAAAAGATCAAGCGGCTATGGGGTCGCCAGTTGGCTTAATATTTTGCAAAGCCAAAGCGCAGTTCGTCACCTGAACAATTAAAATTGGCCACTTTTCATAAGTGTTTTGTGAACAATATTCTTCTTAAAGCAGATAAATCGTGAAGCCACAGTAAGTTGTTGTGGAATTCCAATTCTGCTTACAAAAATTCTTCCTACCTTAGAACCTGAATTACCCACAGGTATCACGTTTCTAGACATGTTTATGTTTCATCGCGAGGAAAGTGTGTCGCAAGACAACTTGAACGAGCCAGTATACATGCGTCAGAAAATTTGTATCATGAAGGCGAAAATAATCTAGTCCGATGTCTGATAGAGAGAGTTGTAAAACCATGTTCGAGCTTCACTACACAGGATAAGATGCAGTTTCCATCTGATACATTCATTGAACATTATCGTCAAAAGCAGTTTTTCTGCGAGAATACACTGATAATCACGAAGGCAGATAAGGTGCGAACTGCGGACAAAAAGCCTGTTTGCATTTCCTCGTCCTTCAAGTGTGATAGCTTTGCTTTATGTACAACCAAGAGGCTTAGTGTGCAGCTCACATACGTGTTCACTTTGTTTGCACGCAACTTTTGCGTTCCCAACCGAAAAATGTATATGGCTTGTTCCTGCCCCCATCTTTCGTGTTTACTGCTTCGTTTTTTACTACAGCTGAAGCTACGTAGGCTACAAAGCACACTTATTACCCGAGCGTATTTGAGTGTATCAACCTGTATGGATGAGGCAAGGCCCTGTTCGTTTTGTGGGTGTTGCGCCATTGATCGAATTAAACCAAGTGATCAATCCAACCGACTTGCCCAAGCCGGTTCATCCAATCTGCTTGGTACAAACTAGGCAGGTCAAAGGTCACATACTGGCAATCGCACAGGCTGTTGTAATTTGTCTACGCCCACCACCACCATGCACTAAAAATCGGTTATTTAAAACATTGAACCCTCCACGGCCATACTTTTAGACCTAAGAGAGAATGATTGTACATACGTGACGAGTCCTTCACCAACTTCGTACAGTCCACGTAATCGTTTTTTTACCTAGGTCTCATGAACCAAACTAAAGAGACACGAATTGGTGACACCTCTAGCTCATGTGACTTGTCACCTGCCACATCATTGAATCCTCGTAAATGTGCTATATCTATCCTGACGACGAAACACCGAAACCAAGCTTGTTTCCTACGTGTTTTCTTCTGAATAGCACATTGCTTTCTTATCACACAACTGTGTAGTCACTGACCAAATGGGACCAAACGGGAGTTACAACTAATGAGAGTGATTTTCTGAACCAACACAGAATGGTGTTAGTCAAAACTTTTAAACGAAAGCCATTCTAAAGAGTTACTTTGTGGGCCTAAGCTGCCCATCGATTTCTATTTTGGTAAGCGCTTCATTACTGAGGTATGTTTCAGTAGACATGTACCACCGCCCATTAATTTTACAGCATGTTCTTGGCTAAGTGATGCACGGGTTTGGGGGTTTCGTTGATCACACTGCGTTCGATAAGGTTTGTTTATGAGTGCTCACGTGTGGAATGGTTATCTATCTCAGCATTCGTCTACCTATTCTGATGATTACTGTTCATATGAACGTTTCGTCAATTGTTTGTTCCATCAAGGAAAGACGAGCCAACGTTTGCACCTGCAACATGTCTCAACGAAAACCTATTTGAGTGAGAAAGCTGCCAATTGTAAACGATGTTTAAATTACATCAATCAACTTTCTCACTGCGCAGTTGTAGACAAAAATAAACTCAATGGTAGACGATATGTCAAATCTGCTGAGTATGAAGCAGTCTGTCTGTAGCATAACCGGGCTTCTACAGAATTCGAACCAACGACAGAAACAGACAGACCTTCGGGCGGTCAGTGCTTAAACAGCCCAGCTAAGGAGCTATATCAAACTTCCATAAACTTCGCATCAGAACTCTATTGCCTAACAAACCCATTATGCATTAGGTGCTCACCAAATCATCCGGGGGTGGACTGATAGCCACTTACGCGGCAACTAAACGTCCGTGTTACGCTACTATTGGGTAGGACCAAACTAGCATGATGAAAATAACTCAAACCATTTATTTTCAAAATACTTTGTGGAATTCTGTAGCGAAAAGCTCCGGGAAATTTTCGCAGTTTGAAAGTTAACTGCTAAAGCTTGCTTGTGAAATGCGAGCCTCGCGCTTGCAATTTAGTGGCTGCAGAAGTGTTTGGGTACGAGCAATCGTGGTCACGTAGTCAGCCACCTTGAGCACATCACCAGCCTGCGTAGTCCACTAAGTGGACAGGGAGATAAGCTGTGTTTGACTGTAAGCCAGAGAACTTCGGACTCTGTTTGGGAAGCGGGCACATGGTAACGTCAGCAAATTCGTGTATCTTCCTTGCAAATAAGGTAGCTACAGAGGATGCTATGAGCGGCCGAAACGAAAGCAGCCTCTAAGTCTAGGAACTCCATGATCGTCGGCTTCCTATAACGTTGCCGATGCTCCATGATTCGTCGAAAGGTGAAAATGTGATCAATGCATTCCCGACCGGATTGGAATCCTGCCTGCTCTTCACGTATCTGACTTTTTCTGAGCTTAATGAGCCGAAATAAAGTGAGACCGGAGGCTTGGAAGCACCAGAAACCAGGCTGAAGTTTCTGTGATTGCCACACGGGTCTCGGACACCTCTATGGAAACAGGAGTTACCGTTAAAAAACTCTAATCACGATGTGCCTCTTCAGTTTCCCAAGCCGTCTTTGGAGGGGTTATTGGTTCTAATTTAATCCTCTTTCCCACCATTTCTGATGGTTGGAAACAGTGGTGATGTTTTTTGTAGCTCGGGTTGATGGTTTTGGTATTCATATGTTCGCCGAGCTTGGCATTTAGGTTGCAAACGTTTCATCACCAGGCCAGGTGACATCATCAGTGCGTAAGTGTTTTAGCACTGATGATGTCACCTCGCCTGGTGATGAAACGTTTTCTTCCCCACCATCCTTAGAAAGAGTAGGAGAGGGGAGATCTGGTCCAGGAGCCTTGCCGCGTTCCAGTAACTCAAGCTCTAGGACCACTTCTGCTTCCGAAGGATGGCCAACCGGATTGCAGTAACTGACCACTCGGGTCCTGTCGTCCGCATGTTCTGGTTGAGACCGGCTTAACGGTTTCTCAGAATGTGCAGCTCATCTGTCAATTCAACGCAAACGACTGGTGATAAGTGAATTGTCTTCGTCACCCACAGTCTCACTTACACTGACTCGATGGACTCGACTGATCAGAGTGAAAAGCTATCTGCTATTATCAGACCAAAATGTGCGTTCCATCTATTTCGACCGTTTGATCAAGTGGTGCTTACATTCTTCGCACAAGCTTTTGGTCGACTGGCGTTTAATTTATCAAATTTTGTCATTATACTCGGAGCCAAGTGGAAGCGCGCGGCGCTTGTTAATAAGGTTTATCGACGTGACAGAAATCCAGTCCTACCCAACATCTTTTCAGTGAATAACTCTTTCCCTGCTGCCAGCCTCTCCTCCATACAGATCCATTCAATTTCTCTAAACACGTTTTCGCTGAAGTCTCGTTTATAAGCAGTAGACGTACCGTTTCGAAATTGAATATAATGACCACTCCTGGTGGCGCTGGGATTAAAAGACAGCTGGAATAAACAGACCAAATTGAAGTCCCGTTGAAAGTGTTCTTTAACTTGCTGTCCTGTTGGTAGGCTGAGTTTCGCAGGCAACTTTAACTGGGATGTATAGACAAAGATGAAGATATTGCTGTTCACTGATTAAAAGTAAAAATCGGTATCTACAAAGCAAAGCCACGGTAGAGTAGTTCAAGATTTATTTTCCCTATCAGTCCAACAAATTTCTCACTTAATATTGGTGGATATGGCTACACATGACACTTGGTGTGGTCACTCAAATGTGACGTCTCATTTAACATCTGATATCAACGAACTACACTGTCCGTGAACTCACCGAATAACCAGCCGAGGAATTCGCTGAAGCAAATATTCAGTGCAGAATGCTTCTATCGTCGGCCGACGGGACAAGGATGCTAACTGAGCCATTGGGAAGTGTGTAGTGGACTGACTTCCCATTGATAAGAGATGTAACCGAACATCTGAGTTTGTAAGTTTTGGCATATCTATTACACGATGTGGCTATATGGTATGATTAACCTGTTGACCTTAGTTGCTTGTACTTTGCCGTGCATCAACCATCGGTCAATATTTGGCTGATTTGATCAGTACAAGTCGATCACTACTAAAAATTGATTGCGGTCTTCGCGTTCAGCAGAACTTTCCCAGCGATCACCCTGGAGTTGGATATTATTAGGGCTCGTCAGCTGTGTTTTTGAGCTAAATATACTAACAATCACTTTACAGATCCTATAGTAAGCAGTTTTAAGCACAACTACACTGTGGATATTCGTTAACATGTAGTGTCAGAAAGGTTAGTTGGACGAACTGAGCCATGTTAGGACCCTTGAGTATGCTAGAAAGCAATAAACTAAATTGAAGTTGAATGGTGTCAACAGGAATACTTCAGTTTTAGAAGAGGGAAGAATAATGAAGTACTTTTAATTAGATTAGCAAGATGTGTACAATTCCATGGTGCATGCCCTCAAACAGCAGGTACACTTTTGCATCCGTTGCGCTTGCCACGTGATGGGAGATGAACAATTGAGTAAAGATAAAGTCGCACTGCGTCCAAGAAGCTTGTTTTAGATAATTACGTCACAATATCGGTTGACTCACGAACACAGAAACTGGAAGACTGGATACGAAGATATATCCTGATGCACTTAATGTTGCTGGTGTCATATTTTTCCTCCCTCGCAAAAATCGATTGTGTGCACGTTGCCCAGAAATTGCTGATCAGCCATTCCGACATATCGCAAGGGCTTTTTGTCCAGAAGGACATATTATGTGTCAGAGTGAACACTGTTGGTCCCCGTTGTTATGCAGCCTGATTATGGAGTCGAGATTTTCTGAAAACGTCGAACCAGATTATTTTATTCTACACTAACTTCTACGGCATTCACAAGTAGCGGATGAAATGAGTTGCCAATTAACTGTTCATGTTCTTTTGTGTGACGAGCGTGCGGAGTACGCAGTTTCGTCAACAGAAAACAGGCTAGACAGACCACTGTCACAAGCAATCTATGAATTATCAGGCTGCTGTATCTGCAGCACTAGCGACGTGTCAATGTTTGGCGCCTCAGGAGCGAGTAGAATGGGGAGCACGATACCCAAGATGAACATCGGTGAGACGTAGATGTCGAAAGGATACTAGGTTGTGACTGGACACATCCTGTTGAATAGCTCCCGAATTACCTAAGCAAAGGTTTTGAGAAGGTACTTGTTTTGCGATTCGAACCTCATCGAAATAGGCTCATATTAGTTATGGAAAGAATAGGCTGTCCATATCCAAAATAAAAGGAAAAGTACAGGTTATTTCATGTTTATCTATTGTGAGATTAACGGCGATAGAGGTTGTCTAGAAGGAACTGATGATAACAGAGAACCCGTTGGACCATGAGTTATGTAAAATTTGCTCCAATTAACTCCTCGGTTACTCTTCAGCTTTTATTACCATTATTACTGTTTAACAGTAGAGGGATCATTCGGCCTTTATACTAACGTAAGCATCTCCAAAATGCACACAACCACTTCACGCGCCATTCCGACGCAAAATTAGTGACAGAAGTTTGAACGATTAGGTTTTCTACGATATCTTCCACTTAGTATAGCAAAACAGGAAGAGAGGTTTTAATTCAGTTTGGTTTGAGCAGTGTATTTAGTCATGACTCTTTCAGACTAATGGGCTTTCCGGTTATAGACTTCAGGCACATTGTCAGTCGGATATGAGTCATTATGCCGTCGACGTTACAGTTGCCGGACCGCTGTGCAGTTGTCTCGGTGTCTAAACCCCATAAAAATAACCGCACTTTACGATTCTGCTGTGCACATCATACCAGCAAAATATGACCTGACCGATTTGGATATATGGATGAGCGGATGCATGTATGCTCTTTCGAAGAAGTACCTCTGACAGCACGGGACGTGATAGATTTGCTGGGGTGTCACTCTGATGGGAAGTTTCATCCCAGAGCCAAGTTGAGATATTGAGGACTTGAGACACAGAGTTCCCCTTAATCACTTCATCATAACGGGATGAAGAAAAATGCTGCGACATGTTAACGTTTCGTGTACACTGATTAGCCGCAAGCGCAAAACGTGCGGTTTATATAAATCATAAATAAGGACAAGCAGTGATTAAGCAAGACTAGGCTTTATGTACCCAGGACCACAGCAACCCGTAGATTGCCTCAACCACCTTTGTGCACTCAACGACGGCTGATAAATTCGGATAAGCACCTCTTTCCAAAAAGCCAGTAACTTTGGGCTTCGACGGTGCGACAGTATCATGGATGAGTTTACTGTGTCAGTCTGGTGACCTGCTATCATAAAGTGTTTGGCAGTCGATGATTTTGGATTGAGTGCAGCTTTCGCAGCAAGTTGAGGCTGATGCGTTAATATTCGTTTCAGATACTCCCAAATGCGTTCAGCCACTCGCTGTGATAGCAGTCGACCTTTTCTGCCTGTGTAAACCTCACTTTAGCTGCAGGCGAGATGGAACATAACATGGGAGATAGAGTATTTAAACGAACTTCATCCGCGACTCTTGATAGTCGCTGCTCTAGTGGTTTGGACTAACCGCAACTGTGTAGCGGCGAACGTTCAAGCCACAAAAGACTAGTTTGTGCAAGTTATCGTTGGCTAGATGGTAACCTCTCGATGAAAACCACATGAATGTATCCTTCTTTTCAGCTCTTATTATAAAATCAGCGCTCTTATTCACCTTATTACATATCTCGGGGTATCCCTTTGCTAGCAAAGTTTTCCTCAGCATCTTCTGCTATGTCTGTAGTTTGTCAAGGGTGCAAACACGCCTGACTATAAAAAAGGGTTTTGATCACACCGTGTTTATCTGCAAATGTAGCAAAGCTGGGAAACTGAAGGTACTGACCACACTGTTACGTTACGGTGAACCGAACGCTAATACGGTGCGTCCAAAACATCCAAACTTATTGAGATGAAGATAGGCTTGGGCGACTGTTATCAGGGAGGGTGAAAAACAAACTAAACTGAATAACATCAGTGAAAGTACAAACTTCAATACAAACGTCGTTTGCACAACAACGATTTGGCTATGTATCCCGTATGATCTTTGTTTACGACTGATGAGAATAAATGAACTGTTGACACATCGTAACATATCTATTATTTCTGCTGTGGTGAAGGGCAGCAAATGTGGGTGAATGTCTCAACATAAGAGTCAACATGTTGGTTACCGCCGGGCGTGGTCAATCTACTCCTTGTGAAGGTCGGTCCGTACAATCAATGAACGCTTAGCCATACCCTATCGGCCGAAGCACATTTCTTTCTATCGAGGACTTAGCAGGCATTATCTCCATGACAGGATCCCATCCAGATTATCTGCGTTCCCGCCAAGCTATCAAACGAAACGTCATTGGGACGTGAGTTTTAAGCCATGGTAACAATGATTGTGCTTGCTGCTGATCCACCAAGATGACAGTATTCGCATTCTCATACACTTAACCCACAAGGGTTTATTTAGCCTTCTGTCAGGATAGATAAATTCTTATCGTAGACGTTAGATCTGAAGTCAGCTTTGATATACAATGCTACAAAAGTTCAATATTTGCTAGAAACTATTGATCGGACGTCAACCAACGAGTCACATTGTTTGGAGCGTTTCCAGAATTTGCCGGACCTTATATTTTCCCCCGGGATCACGCCGAAACAGTTAGTATGCTGCCGATCGAACTTGGATTGCAGAACGCGAACGACATATCAGTTTTTTAATGCCATAAGTACCCGTGATTTTACTTTCGAGGAGATTGCAAGCCGCTCTGGGCAGATTTAGGCAATCACTTACCACCGTTCAATATCTGAAGCCAGCATTTTAAGTTAGTCACGAACGGAACCCTGTGACATATACCGGAGTTATCAAACGTCAGTGCAAGCAATTCAAGCTACGCTCAGTGGTGGACAGTCAGTTCAAGTGCCGCATCTTTGTTTGTGGACTCTAGTGCATGAGTGCATTGAACAGCAAATGCATTGCAGAGAATACGCTTGTTAACAGGCAATCTGTAGATTGCCCGACACTGTATCGGTGCTGACCTAATGGACAAAGCTGAGCACAGACATGAGAGGCACGAGATTCTCTTCGGCTGTGTCAAGTTTAAGACAGCTTCTGCTTCCAAAAGAACGGGAAAATGTCGCCTGAGTAATCCAGGTTTTGATAGAAGGTAATCTGATCGAAGAAGTAAGGTGAACTTCAGTTAAACTCAGAGGCTCACAAATGCCGCAGATGTCATAAAAACTACATGAAGGTTGCATGCCGCTGAGGCCCATTCTCCTCAAAATGAACTCATCATGACGTCGGCCAGCAAGATAGCTAGAAAGATGTCCAAACCCGATCAGGGAAGCGGTTTCGAGCCAAACAGTGGCAAAACTTTTCGGTTGTCTCGTATACCGTCAGACCAAAACATTCCGACAGGATACGTGTTCACGGTGAGTGTCCAGTCTTTGACTGCCAACGAGGTTTTACAACAAATCAACAGCAACACCAGCGAACTAGTGTTGTGAACCCAGAAGGCGGATGACACAAAGGTTACTTTATTGGAGAAACCAACACACTACTTAAGCGTCTGAGCACGACTAGAAACGGAAACACTCATTTGCACACCATACTCTTCTGAGGATACTCCAGTCGCTTTAGACACCA
>QNGE01007257.1:0-24333 GCA_008508345.1 Paragonimus westermani | reverse complement strand
CGTTTGAATAGGGACGTAGTCATTTTCAGTAGTTAGGTCCCTTCCCGTCCCCTTCTTTTTCGTTCTCTCTTTCTATATAGGGTTTGCTGTTTCTTCATGGTTGTGTGGCAGTTAAGCATTAGTGTGAACCACTGATGTATTGCTGTCTATGATGATGATGATGACTGCCGGGACCAACCGTTAGCTTGTTACGGCAACTAGTACATGCCATACAGAAATCATACCATTATGAACAACACTTACCTGAACACAGTGACCACTCCGGTATTAATCAAACTGATCAGCACTAGACTGGACAGTTACTCCAGTTCCGAACAGCCGTCCACGGTTTCAATGAGCAACAGGGGTTGTGAAAACAGGGAATTAACTCCCAGTGTACGCACACAGGCTAAATACTACTCACTGTTGTGAGTCACTCACTACAACTGTGTGATAATTGCCTGTCATATGTTATAACAACCCCAAACACGAACGAGGTACTCGACTTCGACACTTACAATAACTTAGTGTGGTTCAGTTACTATTGCCAACCCGTAAAAAGGTAATTATTTTTCAGACTAAAAGTAGGAAGTCTGCTAAACAGAATAGTTCATGAGCACAATCAAGACTTTTTCCTAGGATGTAAACAGAGACTGACCAGTCACAAGCACAAAAAATTCAAATCAACAGATATCCGGCAGTGAGAGTATTACAGCATAAGCATCTAATCAACATAGAGATTAATCGGGATTTCAGAAAAACAACAAGGATGGCGAAAGTAGAAGAGAGTCAAAGAACGTCATACTTACCTGAATACTGAGCAGGGTAAGATTGACCAGATGATCCATGTTCTCAAGCATAGGGATCTTGTTTTTACCCACATACAATTGGGTCAGATTGACCAGGTGGTCAATATTTTCCAACCTTCGCAGTTTGTTTGAACCGAGTTCTAACATTTCTAGTTGGACCAAGTTTTCCAAATTCTCAATCTTTGAGATTCGATTGTGGACCAAGAAAAGCTTCCTCAAGCACACTAATGCGTCCAAATTCTCGATGTGCTTGATACGATTGAAGCTCAAATCCAGTACGGTTAAATGAACCAGACTATCAAGGTTCTCAATCTGATATGTAGGTATATATGGAAAATATGTGCGGGGAATTTTTTAAGCTGAGACAACATTAGTAAAAACCACAGTGATAGAAAATATACATATCCTGTGGTCCAAACTAGATGCAGCAAGGTTTATGAATTGTGAATGACTAGTGAGACCACTGAATTGATTGTTTCAAAAACACCTGTACTTGAGTGAGAATGTAGAACACAGCCTAATCGGTGTCAGTCCTATGAACCTAAGGCACGATGCTTTGTGGTTGTATAACCACTGTGCCATACACTCGAACAGCTAGCTGGGAGTTCACTTGCATTTGGCCGCAAACACCTTGATGCGGCTCAGACACTCCTGTCTGTAGCACTAGTGAAGATCTGGCACTAATGGTTTCTTTATTACGCTCCCAGATGGAGTAGATCGTAACACCTGCCAGGTGTGTCAGATCACCTTGTCCTTGAATCAGGGTGGATTCCACATAAAACACTGGGACGGGTGGGCAGCAGTCCAAATTTCTAAGCTCCTGATATGGTTTCGTAGCTCAGCTGATAGAGCGCTTGCCGCGTTGAGGCATGCTGTTTCTGTCGCTGGTTAGAATCCAGCTGAGGCCCTTATTTTTCACAGTTCGATCTCATCTAAAAACATTCGAAGTGATTGAGAACAGTGACCTTGTCAGTACCTCAGCCGCTGTATTTCACGTGACTTCATTTTTTACTCCTCAAGCTATTTCAGTTTAATACGAAATGTGAACACCAATCAATAGCACCAGAAATTTCTGTGAGCTCAGATAAACTGACCAACGAACCGTTCGGTCAGGCACGTTTTCAAGTTCGAATTGGGAGGTGTAGCACTTTTTTGCAACATGATTGACTGACTGACGATAGCCCAAGTTTAATATCGTTAGCATTATTTGAGTTAACCCCATCTCACAACTTTTGGTGCCTCCTCTGCTGCTAAACACGAGAAATTCCGCCGGCAGTTACTCCGACTACTAATCACATGGTAGTCACAAGCTCAAACCCCAAACCATAAAAGTGATGAATAAAACGAATTGTGACAAAAACAGACCGATAGTCTGAAAAAAGATTGACCGCGTTTTCACACATTTCCACAAGCTATCTTCGAAAGAGATACCATACCCGAGTTTCGCCCCCTGCCACGGCCAGGATTTGAACTCTGGTCACGGGGCAACCGTGTTGACCACTGCGTCATTGATTGCACACTGGACAAAACTGAAAAAGCACGCGCAAACGCACGGCTACGTTCGTTTGAGTACTGCTTAGTGTCCAATCGTTTCGAGAGAGGACGGTGGCTATGTTGTTAACTCAGATGAATGACCCCACAACAATTTTAATGAATTCTGTGATTTCAACCTGAACTCGTTGGGTCATCAATTTGAGGATGCGAAAACAACAATGAATTGTTTCAACTACAGCAACAAAAATCCTCTACTACTCACCAGTGACCAGCATGATAAAGAAAAAGTGGAACGAGATTTTAAACCCGAGTGAGTCAAGTATTGACGTATGGGATGTGCGACTGGGCTGGTCACTGACCAAGAATGAGACTATAACATCACTCAAATGCACGAATTCTATAGGTGGCCTATGAATCGAAAATAACAATTTAACTGATGAGAAATTTGACTCAAGGCAAGGCGGTGATCTGTTGCGATGGTTCTTCGTTGAAAGTAGGAATAGCACGAAGCAGACGGCTGAAACGCCTGGTCAAGAACTCTTCCCACCGTTTCTCTATGAGTGGGACAATTATTCGCTGAAAAAAATTGACGGTAGTCCCTCAAAAATTGTGGGGAAATCAAGCAGTTCGTGTTCACCAAAAATGGCCCACTGCTAAACGGTAGTGACAATCACAAAAATATTGGCACTTTGTTAATCCCTCTTATGAGACATACCGATCTAATATGGTATCGGGTCATCCAGCGTAAAGAAAGGTAAATTTTAATACAGTCGCTACTTCGTCTTTATCGCGGATGTACTCGTCACATTGTAGTCCTACTATATTTTGGGATAAAGTATGCGTTAAAAATGTCAGCGGTGTGTTGCTACTTTGAAGATGAATCATTTCTGATCCTATCGTAACATTCCGAATTCTCTGCGACTAGGTAAAAATGATGAAACCAAACATCTTGTCGATCGGTTGTTTTCAATAACAATACGGCAGGAGCAACCCTCAGATTTTTACACTGGGAATACATATTATATATATATATGCATATATATATATATCCTAGTGTGGATTTGAAACGTCACAATAAATCGTTCACCATTCAGTGTGCCCTCTTTTTCGATTAATTTAAATATGCACATATGTATACTTAACATCTACCTAGATGAGACATACATCCTGTGGTCAGATTGTCTTAAAGCTACTGAAATCACAATGAACGAGCTCACTATTCGATATGGTTTTTGAGTGTTTGGTTCAAACAGAGTCAACATTGGCCAACCTACAGTCTATATTTAGTAGGATAGTGAAAGATGTCCCGATGTGCCTGCGTGAGTATGCTCGTACAACCACATCGGATTAACACAGTGCATGTACACACAGGCTCTGGCAGTGAAGGGGCAATAGAGACGACCTTGAAAACGGGTACACTAGCCTGCTAGGAGTCGCTCTGACCAAGACATACTTCACGTGTTTTGAGGCGAATGATCGACTGAACTGGTAGCATTGGTGATCGACTGAGAAGAAACTGGATTCTAGTTCCCAGCAGAACAAGCCATTTCAATTAAAATACATAAAACAAACACTGCACAGGAATGACCGTGGTCAGAGAGATGACTTTGCCAGTGAACGCTGCTGTTTGGTTGGCAATGCTTGGTACCGTACCTCGTCATTTGGGGGTGGCTGACTGGTGGTCACGAAAGCTGCAGTGTATGAATGACTTGCTTTTGTGCACACACCGTGTACTCTTCTCAAATAGTAGGAGTTGGAATGAAATGGTAATCAACAGCGACTTATGAACTACTGAATAGGTAGTTACAACCCTGAACAATTTCCACCCTTTGGTTTTGTTTGCCTATCAAATGTTCAGTGCTTATCGCGTAGGATTGCAATAATGAACTAGGATGAATAGCCCAACTGCAAGTATTCTGAGCTCTTAGTTTAGAGATGTGTCGGTCAGTCAATTGCTGATAAAAGCAACAGTGTTATGCTGACTAAGACTTCGGTTCTCCCAGGTTCAACCATATCAGGTACGCCAAAGAGGAACACTCAAACGAAAACCCAACGCTGTTTGTCGCACTGCCCGTGTGAACTGACTATGGAGGGGTGCTTCGGCAGTAAAATACAAGTATATGAGAATAAAGCAAAACTATATTTGCAGCTGCAGCACCGCTGTCTTCTGAGTACTGAAACAGAGGATTACGAGAATGACCCTCAAGTAAAGAGAATACTGACCCACCAACAGTCAACTGTGATCACCGCTGAAATATCCAGTACGACAGGAAAACACGCACTAATCCCAGAAGAATAATACAGCTCACAATACAACCACTATGCATAACAGTATTTTGAATGTAAAATTTCTGAGCTCTCAGTGTGGCTACGCTGCTTAGCTGGCAGAGCGCTTGTCACGTTGGGGCACGCTGGTCCAAATCAAGCCGAAGCCCAGATTTTCCACAGCTGGGTCTCTTCTGAATTAATTGATCTATCAAACTGTTCATCAGTAATATAAGACTCTAATGTCTTATTCACCGTACCTCACCCTCATTACCAACTGAGCCCGACTTTTGGGCCACTGGTTTCGGGTAAGGTCCCCAAAGAAAAACTCTATATTCTGTTACTCCGTGAAGTCATGCATTTGAATCAGAGGCTCCAGGTAGGAACCCCAGGAAAACTTTCTGTTTTTGACCCACAGGCCAAGCTATTGAGTCAGAGATTTCAGAGAAGGTCCTCATTTCAGTCCATCAGGACGAAGAATGTGCACAGGCTGCTGGATTGATGTAGTACCGAACGGATAGAACGCCGCACCATAGTGGTCGCGATGGAACGGATCCATTACGGCATAGCTGTCGCAGTTCTGTGAGAAAAGGCTTGCAGACCACGACAAAATTCGGAAGGTTACACTTACTGAGTCGGTTGTCCGACAGAAGGTGCTCGAGAGCACAGTCTCTGTTTCGCAGTCACTGATCGCATCAATACACTGATGATGGCAAACCACAGAATGTCAGCCCCCGGTTATTGTTTGTGAAACAATCTGTATCCAGCGTCAAAAACGAACAGAATGACCCAGTGATTGATGAAAACACATCGTGCCCGATAACAGGAAATGCGGCATTTGCTGTTTCCGCAATGGACTCAAGCAACTGTGAAGTGAAACCGATATTGAGAAAACGCGCGTTGCACATTTTAAAACCGCGGCTAATCTCTGTCCCTCTTCCTTGAGTTACATAGCCGGCGGTTTGTGCAGTCTCCGAAGAAGAGGCCCCGACTGAGGAAAAACTGATTGATTGGAACGTGACTAGTGTTAAATGTTCTTGGTAAACGGTTGCTGGCGAACTCTCGTTCTTCCCTCTTATGGATATATCACATAATGAAGACGAGAGCCATATTGAGTGGCACCCGCGACTACCTCGCCAAACCAATATAAGGAGTAGAGGACTAGCGAGAAAACTAAGGTATGTTGAGGTAGGACTACTCTCACTTGCGAAAACAAAGTTCTATGGACCGCTTAACACGACTTTAGGCTCACCGATCCAGTCTATCAGAGTGCCAGGTGACGGAGACCCTTTCGCTTTGTGTACACGACCAGAAGGCATCACGAAGGTCCAGCGCATGCACTTTGATATCATACTAAACTGATAGGTTTCCAGTGATGACATAGCCGTGAATAGCTTATCACCACAATACATCAGAGTCGTACTCTTTCGCCTCGCATTTGACAGAGGTACAGGAAGCCACTGGACGACAGTAAAACGGAGGGGCTACAAGATGAGCTGCCTGGGGAACTTACAAAGCATAGAACGTGCTCTTGTCTAGTTGGCTTATTCTATCAGGGAACAGGAAACAGTTGGGAGGAAGCTCAAGGACGGTCTGATAATACATTTGTTCAAAGGTAGGAGGAATGAGGAAGTAACTGACAGACGTTGGGACAACAATCTGTTGAGATATGCTGGAAAGGTTTCTACAAAAACTCTGCTCACCCGACTCAATGCCGAAATTTAAGAGATCAGTGTTTTCGAAGAGCAATGTGCTTTCTCGGAGAGTTACAGCACAATTACGTCGTCCACTGCAGGTCTGGCAAAAGTGTTGTGAAAGCAATCAGCCACTGTGCACCCTCGTTGTGAATTCCACCAAGGAGTTTGACTTCTTGAGCCGTAAGGTATTGTAAATGGCACTTGGTAAGTCCGGATGACCAGGAGTGCCCAGCAATTTATTTAAAATGTTGAACTTGCAGAGCTGGCTGACCAAGTATATGAGAGTTATCAGAGTCGCACTGTATCTCATGTTCATTCACCAGAAGTGTCTTCAGGCCGTAGTTAGCCGACGGAAGTGGACGCTCTGAAGCAGCAGTTTTCCGAAATGATCATGCAGCTCTCTGCAATCTCTAAACAACTGGCAGCCAGGTCAAGAGGCCCTCCCTACCACCGCCAGTCCCGAAGTCGTTCACGCAGACGGTGAGGCAGTCGAAACGTGTGTTACTACCATCGTCGGTTTGGCGCTAAAGCTGTCCGTTGTACCAGACCATGCAGTTTTGCTGTTCATGGCTCTTCAAACTGTCACCTATTTTGTGTTCGACCGTTCCACTGCCCTGAATTTTCTCATTGATACGGGCGCAGAGGTTAGTGTATCCCACCAAGAGGTGACAAACACAACCTGCAACCGGTATCGTACACACTGCAAGCAGCCAATCGTTCAACAATTCCAACTATGGTGAGAAGCTATTCACTTTGGATCTCGGCCTCCGTCGTCAGTTCCCTTGGAGATTTACGGTGGCAGATGTAAAACACCCAATCGTTGGGATTGATTTTCTATCATTCTTTGGACTTATGGTGGGCGTCGGCAACCGTAACTTGATTGACAGCACAACAACCTTATACGTACATAGCAAGGCCACATCAATCAATTCGATTGGACTGCGGTCGGCCTTACCAGATAACGGTTTTGCTGCCATCCTCCGACAATTTCCACAACTAACCAATCCGTCTAATGCAACATCGCCGCCTAAACACGACGTTTTCCATCACATCGTCACAAAAGGCCCACCTACATACGCACGTCCCAGACGTTTGCCACCGCACAAACTCAGTGGCCAAAGCAGAGTTTGAACACCTCTTACGACTTGGTTTTATCCAGCCTTCCAATAGTCCACGGGCCTCACCCCCCCCATATGGTTCCTAAAAAATTACCAGGTGACTGGCGTCCGTGTGGCGATTACCGCGCCCTGAACAACGTCACCGTTCCAGACCGATACCCTATTCCTCACGTTCACGATTTTTCAATCGGGTTAAACGGCAAGAGCATTTTCTCGAAGATAGATTTGCTTCGAGCTTACCACCAAATCCCCGTGGCCCCGGAAGACGTCCCAAAGACCGCCATTACCACTCCCGTTGGACTGTATGAATTCGTTCGTATGCCATTTGGCTTACGGAACGCTGCACAGACCTTCCAAAGATTCATGGACCAAGTACTTCGTGGTTTAGATTTCGTGTACGTTTATACTGACGACATCTTAGTCGCCAGTGAGGACACTCAACAGCACGAGTCACATCTTCGAAAGCTGTTCGAACGTCTTATCCAATACGGTGTCACGCTAAACCCTATGAAGTGTACCTTCGGAGTCACTTCCATAGATTTTCTCGGACACCGAATCGACAGTAACGGTATCCGGCCTTTGCCAGAGAAAATTAGTGCTGTTAAGGACTACCCACAGCCACAGTCCTTAAAAGGTCTCCGACGCTTCCTAGGTATTGACAATTATTATTGTCGTTTTATCCCACGATGTTCAGAGCTTCTGAAACCCCTCACGGACATTTTGAAGGCCAATCCTAAACACTTCGTTCTGTCTCGAGAAGCACACACCACATAGCCGAAATAACGGTTTCCAACAGTGCTGGTGGAGCCATATTCCTCTAGGGACAGTAACGTGGCAACATCGACAGCCAAAGTGCACCGTGAAAGGCAAAAATCCTAACCGCTTATGACCAGGTTTGAGCAGCCTAACATCATGTAAACAATACGTGACATATTACGCTGCGTGGCGTAACAACCGAAAAGCACTTTATCACTACGCCTACCCATACGATTTTGCAACGTCCTGTACAGATAGGTTATGGCGAGAAATGGTGATCTGTTACATGGGAAACATAATAGGTAAGGATATCTGCTGCACAATGTAGAAAAAATCAAGAAGCACATGAATCCAAAGCTTGCCTTAGTAATTTGATTATCATATAAATCTAACTCGTGCAATGTGGATGCCACCGGTGTAAAATTTTCCAAGCATTTGATGAGATTGTTCCTTAAACACAACCGTTTTACCTGGGAGTAAACTAATCACAGAGAAACGTACATTAGGGAACCGATTCAAATGGTTAATTGATTTTATCCTACAATGTTCGAAGTCAATATCTTCACTACCGCAATCTGGTACTTCGACTTCATCTATCTCATAAGCCTCCAATTTATCTTCTCTGTTTTCAGCTGCAGCATTTCCCTCAGAAGATATTATAGCTTCGGCACATTTCGCGGTGTCCATCAAACAACCCGAATCTGGAAGTAGTTTAATTGCACAATGTCCTGGCGTTTCTGCAGCGATTCTGCAATTTATACATGGGTTCGAGGCAGAGGCCCACGGTTCCCGTATTCAGTCGATTTTCCTCGCTCAGTGTCACTCAGCATCTGTTGAGCTGAAAGGCGATAATCGAAAACAGGGTGTAGCACAGATGGATACCAAGAACACAGTAAGATTATTCGCATAATGAAATTTTAGGTGAATGTGAATCACGCAAAGCTTTGAAACGACCCCCAGTAGCACTGATAACAGTCTCAGAAGGGAGACTGTTCCAATGGCGTAGGATTTTTGCACATGGTTCTGAATTTTTCTTGGTTGAAAACATAGGGCAGTGTATGTGTCCATATGGGCCGTATACACCAATCAGGAAAGCCGAAATGTGCAGCGCACAAGATGACAAAACCCTATAGGAAAACCCGAACGAATGCTGCCGCCTGCGCATTGAAAACTCTGCACCAAACTGCACCATTTACACCAATCAGAAACGCCGCAATCACAAGGAGGTAGACAGCTGTGGCTGACAGGCGCAAGAGAAATCAACCAATTACCTGCGAGAGAAGTACGAAGCTAGCAAGGCGAAATTATTATGGAAATGAAGAAAGTGAGAAGGAGGTTAATATTTTTCTACAGAGACTGAAAAAGATTTTGATTGCAAATGGTGCAAACATTGCTAATCGACTAGTGAATGGAATAGGAACGAATTGGAACATAGACTGAACAAGCGAACTTTGTTCGTTTGCGTCTATGCGGTTTCTGGTTGGAATTGGTGCAAACATTGTTAATCGACTAGTGAATGCAATGGGAACGAATTGGAACATAGACTGAACAAGCGAACTTTGTTCGTTTGCGTCTATGCGGTTTCTGGTTGGAATTGGTGCAAACATTGCTAATCGACTAGTGAATGGAATGGGGACGAATTGGAACACCACCCTATATTTGGGGCAGGGGGAAGTATGAACATGCGCGGCGAGACAATAATTAGGCAGGCACATCCGGCTTACCGGAACACCTGCATAAACAATGCGGCGAACGGACGTGGCGGGCCGATTGCACAATCACGTGGTTATCACCTAGAGCCGGCTCGTTAATCCACACGCGATGCACACACACGATTCCTTCCTATTCCATTCAATAGTCGATTAGCAATGTTTGCACCAATTCCAACCAGAAACCGCATAGACGCAATCGAACCAAGTTCACTTGTTCAGTCTATGTTCCAATTCGTTCCCATTCCATTCACTAGTCGATTAGCAATATTAGCACCATTTGTAACAAGAAACCGCATAGACGCGTTATAAGCACCATTTTTAATGAATACGACGTTGAATATCTTTTTATACTTTTATCTGCAGTTCGTTTTCACATGCAACTGGATTCCTATTCATTGAACGTTTGCATCCGTCCACTATGGTTCCTTCTTTCCGTTAACTTTCGAAATGTTCTCTTCTTCCGTTGCACCTACACGTTCCTCTTCTTCCGTTTTCGTGAGGCTTCGCTCGGGTGTTCTCTCTGCAAATTGAAGGAAAAAACATGCGGTCTGTAGGCTCGTTTGCAAGACAAATAGGACGTATTATTGTTTACCAGAGCCCCATGAGCCAAGTTGTCATTCTGGTTTCACCACCGCACCACTATGAGGAGGGGTTGGATTCTGCGTTGGATCGAAGATTAAAATTCGTTCGAGAACTTCATGTAACATAACCAAAATTGCTGATCCATCCAGGAAGATCCGGATCCAAAATGCATGCTGTAAGGAAACGATATTTAAACTTACCTGCTGGTACTCGCTTGGAAATATTGCTGGCACCGTGTGCAGTAAAGTCCTTCCCAAGGTACCACTGCGGACAGAATTGGCATTCGATCCAGTTGTCCATGCTCTGGTCCTCTGCAGATGATTCCGTTCGCCCACATTCACCGCAAACATCCGTACTGACTTCCTCCGTTGGCAGAGCAGTGGGTGCTGTGCTGGGTCCCGGCTGTGGTTCGTTCATCGTAGCACGTGCAACTGTATTCGTCCTAAGGCGTTCCGGTCGCTTGTCAACTCAACTAAGAAGTTACCTGACTTTTGTAACCTTACTTGTCGTGGCAAGTCCCTGGAGAACGCTAAGATTAACGCTGGTTTTGAAATCTGCCAACACATCACAATGGGTGCGTTTCTCGATTCACCTCTGCAAGAGAGGCAGAAGCATGATCAGCACACCAAAACCAAAGCAAACGTAACGGCCAACCGTGGGCTGCGGTTGACGACCTAGGTTCATGTGTTTGTGATAGAAAACGAGCATGAAGTTTTAGTAAAGTTCAATTCAATAATCTAGCTTTCGAGCGCAAGCGCAAGTGTTGAGGACACAGGAGCGCTCAGAAATCGCCTTCCGTGCTGATTTTCCCAAAGGTCATTAGGCGGCAGTGCCCGGAATTCTCCTTTCAAGAATCCACAGCCGAACAACCCTGTTGGAGTCGCCTCTGACAAACAAAAGACAATTCTTTGGCCCGTTCCATCAGGTACTTTCATTAGTGGATTCAAAACGTCACACACCTTGACTTATTTAGATTTCGCTCACAGCAGATGAAAGGGTCAGGTAGTCTCTAGGCGTAAACTTTCAATCACCCTCTTATAGTGGGAAGCCTAAGGTGACAGATACCGCACGTTGCGACGCCAAAGCCGTCCACCAGGCGCCTAGTAATATTGCCGCCATACTCACTGGAAGTGTTGTCGCACCAGCATTCACAAAGAAAGGTTTGCAGAACACCCCGGTGGAAAAACCGGGCTCAACTCCACTGCCGTTCGCAATTCACTGCTAAACCCTAGGTAGTGTCTTCTAAACTTCTTCTCACACCTTTCCTCTCATTCATCCAGATTACCCAAGAATGTGGCTTTATGGTGCACGTATCTGAGTTGCCCAAGTCTGTTCCATGAAATACTGGAAGTTAGACGGAAGTTTCATGAGGTCCAGCCCTATATCTTCACTTTCACGGAGATCTGGTTCAAAGGATACATCAGCTACAACAAACCGAGTGCCTGCGGATCTAATTCTTAAAAAAATTGCCACCTCCGAGAAAGCATGAAGGGTCTGCGGTTCTGGTTAAACAAAATTCTGTGACACCTACAACTATTGAGAAATTTCAGTCCTCTGATAAATATGACGCCCTGTGGCTTTGGTCCACACTGTNGTAGCCTTTCACGGATATCCCTGGCTGGAATGCTCTGCATCGGTGAGTTTTGTCCGTTTCGTTTCGCCAGTTACGTCTGCTGGCCCGTATCACAGGAACAAAGCTGACTGGTCACTTTAATCGAGACCAGGCAATAGCAACAGATCCCAACCAAACTGTGACCACAGAGTCATCTTCTTTCCAGTGGTGCCAGGGCACTCGGAACACTATCGTGAGTTGGCTGCCCCAATATTAATTCAGAGTAGACATCGTGCGCCATCATGTGAGACTGGTTCCAAGGGTGCGGTTACCGAATCAGAGATAGGATTTGGGAAGAGTGATGGCAAGGCGGCAGAAGGAGAAAGACAGGGGGTCCTGGGCCTGGAAGAATTAGTGCGAAATCGTGATGTTGAACGATAAAGTAGCCGGGGTAGTGTATTTGATTTCCGCACTCTCTCTCTAGCACATGGGATTTTGACAGAAGCTCTCACAGCCAACTGGAGAGTTTCATGTGGCGTTCGTATCTTACTTTTGCATGTAGCAGTCAAGTTCACTTACGTCACATCGAACCCTCAATTGCGCACGAAAGCCTACGTACACTGATGCAAGTATGTACGTTAGCAGACGTGGCACTGCTGCGTACCCTGCCTGTGGACACAAGTATTTCCATGCAAGCATGGTAGAACTAAACATCATATATGCGCGCCCATACAAGAAGCTGCTAGTCTTCCGAAATAGAGTGTAACTTAGCTTGGCTTAGGAAAAGTACTATGGACCTCATGACACTGAGCAAACGCGAGTCCAAGTTTATCCTAAAGGAATGAACGATAGAATCATCTAAAACATCGTAAAGGAGGATGTTCAGATGGCGCTGGATTTTTACGTCTGCAAAGCAGTTGCCTGTTTTGGTGGTTCACTCAGACAGTGGGCTTTTTGATGTGTGAGGCGCCAGACGTTTTAAACATGTAACGGATGGACAGGCCATTCAGATTATAAAATTTAGGATTCAGTCGCTTCCCAGTCTTCCGCACGCGGGAAGAAATATTTTCAAACTGATCTATCGCTCCGAATAATCCGGTTCACGTAGGTCGTTGACCTGCCTGGCTGCTTGACTATGAGTCCGTTTCTATAGCTAGCCACTTTCGACTCGTTATGAGGCAGATATCTGGGCGTTCATTTCAGGGCAGGACAAACATCAAGACTGTAGATCGACTGAAACAGAGATGAGTGGAAGGAATTTGGCAAACCAATTAGCATGTTAATTCCGGTACTCATTTTTCGCTCCATGCACCTGCAGTTTACTTTTAGTCCCGGGTGACTACAGCTCAGTATACGGAGGTCTTCTACAGATTCTGTTGTGAGTAGATGAGCACCGTTTATTCCATAGCATTACCAGACCTTAAAGTGCGAGTGCACGAAACCGGTTAGTCTGTGCCCACCCAAAGAGTGAGTTCAGGTCCGTAGCAAAAGATGGCAGTGGATGGTAACGGGAGCGTATCTCCACGAGACGAGGATGTTCCAGAATGTTTGGAACTATGTACCTACAGCAGCAGAGGAGAGCATGACTGATAACGTGTGGATAGTGGGGATCCAGCATGGAGTCCTATGGTGCTCCAGTCGGTGCACGTTGTTTCGATGACCAGGTTTCGCTGGCCATTATTTTAAATTGTCCGTTGCTTCGACAATCTCTTAGCCTTTTCAAGCTTCTCTGTGGATGTTTAATATGCACAAGTTGACAGTGTGCCATGGCCAACTCTGTCGAGCGCCTTGCTAGAATCCAGAAAAATCGAGTCCACCTGAAAGCTCAAACCCTCCTTGATCCAGTAATCCCTCACAATGCGCAGGTTTGCAGAGCGTGATCCATCTCCTTGGAATCTATTCTATTTGTTAGCAAACAGTTCGTGGCTCACCACAGGGACCCTAATGCGGTCGTTCGCGAGGCACCCCGTTGTTTTCGAAATCTAGGATAGGAGATTGGGTGGCAGTTTATTGCACCTGTTTACGATACTGCCTCGTAGATGGTGGTTTCTACCAGTGAGGGGCCCTTCTACTTCATAGAGTTCTCGAAAAGATGTATTAAAAGCCTGTCGTGCGCATGGGCAAACCTTCAAGGGACGGAGTTCTCATCGGGGATTTTTCTGTAGCAAATCAACCTAGCCATCATCTGACTGCTGTCACATTGAGTTCTGCAGCTGACTGATAGACTGGCCTAGTGTTCAACACGGTGGCAGTGAGGCTAGTGAAATGTTCGGTCCGGTAAACCTGAGCACACTATGTTCAGGGTACCTGCTGGACACAGTCGTGTGACCATCGTTGACTATGTGCTAGATGCCTGCCCTTTCAGGCGTGCTAAGAGGCATTCTGAATAACCGACGTCGGATAATCATGGCGGTTACTAGATATCAGTAGTTGAGAAGCTGTTTCGTCCAATCTCACAAAAGCAGTGCGTTTTGTTTTCAAGTGTTTTGAATGAGTTGCAGCCTTGTACAGTACGCGCCACTTGGAAAGTGTCCCATAGCCTGCATCTAGGTTCCAGTCCTTGCCCCGCCTGGGGGGTGTCCGCAGCTTGCTGAAATTGTGAAAAGAATTAGAGATCGTCAATGACAGTTTGCTGACGTCTAGTGCGCCGGAGTGTACCCACGCATGGAGATAACCTATTGTGCGTTTGCTGTCATCCGCGTATAAGGGCCATCTTACACGTCTACACCTTTTTCATATTATCATAACCTGTTATACTATAATTGCATTCGATAACGTCGTGGACGGTAAGAAGCAAGCATAAAAACGGAATTGAAGCACAGCATGGTCGCTAGGAACCGAACTGGACCAGCAGTTGTGTAGAGCCCACCTGGAGGGGCTTACTGATGAGAGACACCGTGATACCCAGAATTGGAGACTTCGAATAGCCCTAAAATTCGTACCTGAATNGGCAGTGGATGGTAACGGGAGCGTATCTCCACGAGACGAGGATGTTCCAGAATGTTTGGAACTATGTACCTACAGCAGCAGAGGAGAGCATGACTGATAACGTGTGGATAGTGGGGATCCAGCATGGAGTCCTATGGTGCTCCAGTCGGTGCACGTTGTTTCGATGACCAGGTTTCGCTGGCCATTATTTTAAATTGTCCGTTGCTTCGACAATCTCTTAGCCTTTTCAAGCTTCTCTGTGGATGTTTAATATGCACAAGTTGACAGTGTGCCATGGCCAACTCTGTCGAGCGCCTTGCTAGAATCCAGAAAAATCGAGTCCACCTGAAAGCTCAAACCCTCCTTGATCCAGTAATCCCTCACAATGCGCAGGTTTGCAGAGCGTGATCCATCTCCTTGGAATCTATTCTATTTGTTAGCAAACAGTTCGTGGCTCACCACAGGGACCCTAATGCGGTCGTTCGCGAGGCACCCCGTTGTTTTCGAAATCTAGGATAGGAGATTGGGTGGCAGTTTATTGCACCTGTTTACGATACTGCCTCGTAGATGGTGGTTTCTACCAGTGAGGGGCCCTTCTACTTCATAGAGTTCTCGAAAAGATGTATTAAAAGCCTGTCGTGCGCATGGGCAAACCTTCAAGGGACGGAGTTATCATCGGGGATTTTTCTGTAGCAAATCAACCTAGCCATCATCTGACTGCTGTCACATTGAGTTCTGCAGCTGACTGATAGACTGGCCTAGTGTTCAACACGGTGGCAGTGAGGCTAGTGAAATGTTCGGTCCGGTAAACCTGAGCACACTATGTTCAGGGTACCTGCTGGACACAGTCGTGTGACCATCGTTGACTATGTGCTAGATGCCTGCCCTTTCAGGCGTGCTAAGAGGCATTCTGAATAACCGACGTCGGATAATCATGGCGGTTACTAGATATCAGTAGTTGAGAAGCTGTTTCGTCCAATCTCACAAAAGCAGTGCGTTTTGTTTTCAAGTGTTTTGAATGAGTTGCAGCCTTGTACAGTACGCGCCACTTGGAAAGTGTCCCATAGCCTGCATCTAGGTTCCAGTCCTTGCCCCGCCTGGGGGGTGTCCGCAGCTTGCTGAAATTGTGAAAAGAATTAGAGATCGTCAATGACAGTTTGCTGACGTCTAGTGCGCCGGAGTGTACCCACGCATGGAGATAACCTATTGTGCGTTTGCTGTCATCCGCGTATAAGGGCCATCTTACACGTCTACACCTTTTTCATATTATCATAACCTGTTATACTATAATTGCATTCGATAACGTCGTGGACGGTAAGAAGCAAGCATAAAAACGGAATTGAAGCACAGCATGGTCGCTAGGAACCGAACTGGACCAGCAGTTGTGTAGAGCCCACCTGGAGGGGCTTACTGATGAGAGACACCGTGATACCCAGAATTGGAGACTTCGAATAGCCCTAAAATTCGTACCTGAATTGAAACCTCCCACGCAAGTAATAAGGCGAAGACTTGGTACTGGCAACAGTTAGCAATTGTTCGTCATGGATTGAGACGCCGAATTCATTGATGCACAACAGTATTAGAGAAATCACAGCCTTTAATTGGCCGATCTCATTAGCACATGCAACACCATAAACTGTATGTTAATTTGTGGAATACGGAACAGATGAATTGACGAATAACGGAAGGTACAACACTAAGACCGTTCGTCCAATCCCGATGTTGTATCATTAACGCGATATTTGGGTTGACAGTCTGTCAGATCTTCTGTTGTGTCGGGGTTTGGATAACCGGCAAATCGAGATTTCAATCAAAGTGCGCCAATTTTGTGTACGGAGATAGACACTGCAGAAAGAATCAATGTAGGGTAGAAATATTCCCGAACCACTGACAGAATATGTGTGCAGAGGAGCCACATTGAACTGTGAAAGTGACACTCAAAAATACCGTGCGTGCCATCGACGACAAAGACGTCGCCATCATTTTGCATGTCGAATCCGTAGGTAGCTTGCATTTCACATTATCACATCAGCCGGTCGTTCTGGAGCCACATCTTTTGAATAGCAACGACCGGGACGTCTCTCGGGTGCGTCCTCTTTTCTAACCGCCCGTTGCCATTCTTCAGCCTGTTATTTGTACGATTGTCGAAGTGGACGGCATCGTTCTGTGCATGAATGACCCACTTGGGTTTGATGTGCAGCCGGTGACACAACAACTAATCCATAAACTCTCTATCCGTTCGGCGGATGATATTCAAGTCATGTTTGAACCTACGGTATACGGTTCATGGATGCAACGTACTCTTCCTAACTGTCTACCGTAGCCGTTCGGTTGAACAGATGGAGACTGCGAGAGGAGTTTGTCTTTCAGCAAACATGACAGACAAGTTTCATACACCTAAATGCTTACGAACGGCATCACGTACGTGAGAGTAACACAACATGATGTCGCAGTCGAACGCCACACGAGCTGCCTCTATTTGGCAGCCATCTTGTCCATCACAAACGTCTTCACCGAGATGTGCCCTCCCGTCATTTCCCGTAAACATCCGTTACATAATGCCTAATGCTAACAGTTGGTGTACTGAAACAGGCTTCTGCGTTCGTTCAATTCACTGATGGTGAATCCCCGATTTGTAGGATGGGACTCGTATACCAGACGATCGAGGAGGCGGTTGCGCTCTAACTCGAAAGAGCTCACAACCAGACAGGCATTTCGTCGGACCACACGGAATCGTGAACTGCAGCATGTGTCGCGAGAATTGAATTGTTGAAAATAACAACTGTTGACCCACTGGACACGTCGCAAACCCTTGCATATGCTACTAAGCCTCCTATATTTTGAAAAACGGTAATAAATCTAGATGGTTTCAGGGAACTAAGCCAACATACCTTATAGTACTTGAGAACCTTCTTCGACTTATTGCTTGTCCCAAGAACGTAAATAACGCCCACATGCTCCACGTATCTATAAATACATATCTGAAACCGTGATAAGGTGCGGAATTCACGATTCTCAAAGGTAGCTTTGAAAGCCGCAATATAATCCCATTTCTAAAAGGAAAAATTACCCTGATGTGATGAATAATATCTGCATCATTGTATGTCTAGGTATACATTATCTCGGCAACCATGTGTTAAGATTACCACATACAAGCAATCACAACAGCATCTACAGCGAGTTTCGAAAAAGACACACGATAAGGTGGTCTTCAATTAACGGCCAGTTAAAACAAACATAGTAAGTCCATGACACAGATTTCGTCGAGTTTAATTTCTGTACCATATACCTAGCTATTAAACCGGAATATGCGGTAAAATAATGTTCTCACACTCGATAAGTGAGGGATTCACGGTCTACCACTAACATTTTCCCGTCTTTTCCGTGAGTGCAAAGTTTTTTCCACCCACCTGAAATTTGCCCAACTGACTCGAAGATTTGAGCGCAATTGGAAATTAATGTGCGAGAAAAGCTGGTAAGGTGGGGATTTTGACGTACTTGTTGCATTGAAACTGCTTGTTTATTCCCTTGGATATTCGACACTCTCAGATTTGACTGATGCCGGAAAAATCCATTGTGTCTTCTTAGACTCCCAGTGAGTTATCTTCAAGCTGTCATTTGCTCATTTACATCATCACGCCCCACTCCTAGAAGCGCTCAAACATTTCTCACAGATGTTTAAGAATTTCTTCGCTGTCGTTACTAGCGTCCATCATGTCATCAATGTATGCTGATTCGAAGGTTGAGCGCCGGAAAACTTGGTCCATGAGTCAGCAGAGTGTTCGTGCTGTGTTGCGTTATCTGTAAGGCATTTGTAAAAATTCATGGAGATGAAATGGTACTATTGCGAAGGTTTTAGGATTTTTTACTCGCAGGTATCTAGCGGCAAGCGCAGAAACGTCGATTTCACGGAAAATGTGTTGCTCTTGCAGTCCAATGAAGAAAGCGTAAGGATGTCGAAGCGGGTGTCTGTTCGGCACCGTAACGCTCTTCAAAGCTCGATAGTCGCCGTATGGCCTCCAGACTCCTGCTATCGCCTTGGAAACAATATGCAAAAGAAATGACCACGAGCTGTCATGAGGGTAAATGACTCCTGGACGCATCATCTCGGCAAACCAAAGCTTAGCAAAATTGGGCATTTCGAAGGTCATTAGACGTGAACGCGCGTCTTTGATGGTAATGAGGTGAGAGACATCGTGTTTCGGCGCGGTGACATTGGATATCGGTCAACTGATCTCCGGAAGCTGCTCACACAATGCTGTATACTGGCTCTCAGTAAAACCGATCGAGTTGATTTCGGTGATTTTACCCTGAATGTTTAAGGCAGTGGCATTGTTTACAAGTTTCCAGTTACCGATTTCATCCACCGACACATACTCTTTGAGGTCGTCACGTCAATACTCCAGTGTTGAATGTCAGCGAATACGAAGACCCAGGAAAAACTCTGGCGTAATCCAACATTATCTGTCAAAAGCTGTGGCAGTAGGCCCGGATTTCAAAATTGTTTGTTGTTTGTAGAGTGCGCTCCACGGGTTTGAGCTCTTGTTTGCTTTCGCCAAGAGGGGTTAGCGCTGACTGCAGTATCAGTGTCAATTAAGAAGCGAAAGCTGATAGAGTTACCATCGGTATAAATGATGCAACTGTTAGAATTAGTGCTTCGTTGTACAACCTGCCGTCTTCGTCGACAGAAGACTTACAGGCCTCTTCTGGAGAACATGTCACCATCAGAATGTCTGAAGATAGCTTGTGCTCCGGTCGCGTCCTTTCTGAACACCGGGCTAAATTTAATTGGTTCATGCAGCGCACCCTAACCTGCGTCCCGACCTTAACTTAATAAGTCACATTTTCGTGTCATCTGAGAACCTGTTTGAACGTACGTTTAACTTAATTGTTGCGGTACCCAAGGGCTAGTACAATTTTCTTAGGTTATAATAATCGTGATTTCTTGCCATTTTTGCTTTCGGAGTTGTTTTTCCTTTTTATCAATTCCCACAGATGTTGCACTGGTTTGAATGACGCTGAAGGGCAATAGGAACTTTTGGCTCAACATTTTTTCCACAGAGGACACCATTTGATGATTGAGGGTTTGGAGTTGACTTGAAGGCGCCCATAAATCGTTCTATCTAGCCATCGGAGGATGTTGTAGTGGTCTGTTGTTATCGGTTCCAGTTTTGTGACAAAAACTCTTAACGCTTTTTGACGCGAACGGTGTACCTTTATCCATCACCAAATTTTTAATACAACCAAATTGATTAGATAATTGCCGCATCTGTTAAATCGTTGGTTCCGATTTAATATTGCACAGAGTAACTCCAGGCCACTTACTGGAGGTATCCACGAGAGATAAAAATTAAGTCTACCCATTTGTCCTGGGAAATCTGTGTTATGCGTGACCATAGAGTCGTTGGAGCCGGCCAGATTTGTAACGATGCTTTGTAGGGTACTCTTGAAGTCGGCGTACACTTTGAATACATGCGTGCCGGATTTTTCAACTCGCCATCCGCTGCTGACCGACACACCTAACTATATACCACCACCTTCGTTCAATTGATCCCCTAGTAGCACACTAAGACTGTCGACCGTTTTTCGAATGTCGTAAGCAAGACTCAACGATTTCAATAGCAGATCAAATTCAGCCTCGCAGATTTGGCATTGGGAACGACAAAAATGCGGGAAACTCAGATTAAACATTTGAAGCCCAATTGCCGCTGGCCAATTTTTGTTCAGTCACAACACGTCACGAGTAATTCGCGAAAGCGTGTTCAAAATGGATGGCCGTTAACAAGGAAGCGTATTTCCTTTCGTACCCACAGAAATCAATGTGGTATGGTATAATAATGCACCGATTGGCCTTGAAGTGCAATTTTCACATTGGGCAGTGGGCTATCCCAGATGGGCTGGAGAGAAGCACTTATAATTACATCTATATGCACATATAAGGTCGCACACATGTATGTATATTCGTGTATATGTGTGCATACAAATGTATATATGAATAAATATGCATATATAAGTATATATATTTATTTTTATGTGTGTATTTTTATACATGTAGATGAACACGTGTAGATCCTGACGTATACATATATATATAAATATTTATGTGTGCTGATATGCGCAGGTACATGCATGTGCACACAAATGTAAACAACGTGATATATGTAAATATGAATATCCATATGCTAATTAATATGTGTACATATATATATATAAATATACGTATTTGAGTATACATATATATATTTCTACATAAATATATATGGATATATATACATATATATGTATATATGTATATACAAAACTAAATATATATATACAGCTATCTGAATACACGTATTAAAATAGCTATATATATCAAGCTAGTATATATATATATATATATAAACCTACGTAAATATATAGGTATATATATGTATGTATATATAAGTATACATATATATATATATATATATCCAGATATATTTCTGTAGAAATATATGTATATATATACGCACATATATATATTAATTTACATACAGACATTCATATGTACACATATCACGCTGTATACATCTATGTGCACATACCTGTGCATAAAAATAAATATATATTCTTAAATATGTGTATATGTATAGATCTACACATTTGTTCATCTGCACATATACAAACATACACACAAAAATATATATGGACTAACGGCAGCAAGCACTGGAAATCGGTTTGAAAATAGACGTACACTGCAAGCGGTCTGGTATACCCCCAGATGAACCACTGAAGGAAGACTCGGTGAACCTCACTGGACTAACGGCAATAACCACTGCAAAATAAAGAAATGGGCATAGCTCATGAAACCTTGTCGTGGGTGTCCCTGAATAGAGCCGTGGGTTCTTTCACATGACGCCTGAGAGCGCCGTTTCTTCATAATCCGGCTGAATGGTTACGCGCTGTCCACGGTGTCACAGTCTACGCAGGTGTAGACTAGTTCAGACTCGTTTTGGTTGGCACGGTAGTGCTGGTATCAATCTGAACACTGACTGCACTGTACCTAGTTCACGGTTTCGTCGTCCAAGTCCACGGGATATTCTTTTTGGAAGCAAATCTGGCAAACGTTGCTGTCTACAGGCTTTGAGGCACGCTGCTTTTCAAAAGTCATCCTGACTTTTGTTTTGAACCGCCTTAGCGTACCCTTAGCAACTCATCTAATACGAGCTGTCTTCATGGGATCACCGATGACATCAATCTCCGGCAAATCTTGGTCATTCACTCTACTTTCAGGTGTAGACTTTCTGCGCGTGCTAGAGACAAACGGTTGTTTTATGAAAGCTGCGGGCATCAGGCTTGACTCATCTGACATGCATGCAATCTTACTTGTGGACGGCATTTCTGTAGCACACCTTGGGGCATGCGTTGTGGGGAGTGTTGCATGTAGGGATATTTGAGTTCCCTACTAAGCCTTTCCTGAACATTGGAGCCCGTCTTCTTCTAACCCCTTCGGGATCAAAAGAGAAAGACTCGTACCATTCCCTACTGTTGTTCAATGTTTTGTCCGGCCATAAGTTGTCGAACGATGCTCAGTCGCTTATCTGCACGACCTCCCTACCTGGGATTGAACAGTGCAGTATTAGGTTATTTATCCATCGCAACGCAGCAACATATCTACGATTGTTCACTGCGCTCATACATTCTGAAGTACCGGCTATATTCTGGCAAACGTCATCGGCATTCCTTATTCTGTCCAGACGAGAAGTGTAAACAGGTGCAGGCATACAAACAAGCGGCTCACTGAACTGGGGAACCGTGATTTCTGCTTCCACATTGGCTGGCAAAAACCACCGAGGGGTTTGCCGATCAAACGAAACACAGCAACAATATGACAACAGGGAAGCATCCATTGGAATGGGAAGCAGCAGTCACATTTCGTAGCCCCTACAATGTTAACGTGGAAAATGCGCTCTTTGATGCAGCGCACTTCCCACGTGCCTTTCGCATAGGTTACGTCTACTATCTGGGTGCCGTTGTAATGCCTACGGAAAACATCCCTGGCATATTGTGACAATGGCTTCAGAATGACTGACAGAAATTCCCGGCCCGAAGATGGCTCAAACAATTTCATGCGCACAGTGTTTGGGCAGCTATCTTACGTTAACAAACACGATGTCCATCTTCAAATTCTCTGTATCACCTGATGACCTTTTTAAGTGTGACCCGAAAAATATTTTGCCGTCAGATGCGTAATACGTAGATAACCACTCTGCTCCCCAACGTCCCTCGAGAACAGCCCGCTTGAAACAGTTTGTTTTATGGTTTACTCACAAGAGCATTTAGCACTTGACCTACTGCGCGCTCACCAAACCCTTTGACACCCGACACTATTTTAATGACGTGTTTACTCATGTATATGCAATGCCCAAATTGCTATGAAATGTGAACTCGGCGCTTAATAATAAGTCCAAAAGAACGATGTCATATGAGCTTTAGTTGTCACGCACACTTCATGCGGCCCTCCAGACCGTCGACTCAATTCTCCGTTTACCCAAATAAATCTCGAGTGCATAGAGAAACACCACAACAAACAGTAGATAGGGTTATATTCTAATAATCATAGCAAAAATAATAATATCGAACGAGTTCTCCGTCGACAATTTCCCATACATATTGTCTGTCACAGTAAATGTTATAACCCTACATTTTCTCATCTAACGTGTGGGATTACATTCTTCCTCCCGATTCCCACATTATCCGTTGAGCGAGGGAATTTTTCTACGATGGATGGATGCACGGAACTACGTCTAAGCTGAACGGTTCACGAGATGTTCAACTTTGTGACGTTTTCGAACAATAGACGAAATCCTGCGTTGGAATCTGCCCATTCGTTCGTTTGATTTCGGGATTGTCCGCCATGCTTCGCCAAAGCCGATCTATCTTGACAATTTCCGGAAGCCAATTTTATTTCATAACAGCAAAAAATTCCGAAGGTGCGTTTGGACATCCTCGAGAGTCGGTATCCTTTCATACAAAATTAATGGGAAAACTGGTATAACGCGAGTGTTACGGCAAGTTTCACTGAAATGGTGCAAGTGAAAATCCCAAATGAAATGTATGAAAATGTGCATTTTNCGAGTGTTACGGCAAGTTTCACTGAAATGGTGCAAGTGAAAATCCCAAATGAAATGTATGAAAATGTGCATTTTACGGGTCCTAACATTATCGCACCTAGTTAATGTTCAAATGGTCCATCGCAAGCAAATCATTTTCGTACGGTAAATCAGCATGGCGGTGAACAACGTGGACGTTTTTCGGAGAATATCAGAACTTCCGGGAGTACCAGGAGAATTTCAACAGATTTCAATGGGAAACGTGTAGCAGTTTCTTTGTCAATAGTTCGTAGACGGCAACAAGTGCCAAGAAACATAGGGGAATAGATTTTCCGCCAGGCTGCCCGTACGGAAGTGTCGTGTATAA
>QNGE01007256.1:0-24336 GCA_008508345.1 Paragonimus westermani | reverse complement strand
GGCAACACAATAGGTCGATACATGCCAACTCGGCAGCTTCGACTGACAGAAGTACTCTCCGATTTGTTCATGTTAGTGAAGGTCAGCCTCCTTAGAACTGGTTTATATTCGAGATATATTCAGAGCATTTTGTCATTTTAAATTTTATGTTGGAACCATAATTTGTATTTACCACATTTTGAGACATTTATCTTTTCTGTCTTATGGCTGGTCTATTCCACTCCCATTGTGTCAACTTGAACGTAATTCTTCAAGGTCAATTGAAGTTTGCGCTCACAGGCACTTTTGTGTTATGCTACTGTTAGCATGAGAATGAATGCATTCTCGGTTGTAAGTCAAGGGCTTGTGGTTGCGTCCGAGATTTGGATATCGCCGTTTCTGACGTTGAGTGTTTGGAGTTCGTACACTGCTTACTTTTGTGCTATCGGTTCACAACTTTCGTTGGTGACGAGGGCCAAAACATGTTGGATGGTTGTTTCGCATCGGTTCTCCCGCCCAGCCATGTCCGCCGACCTTGACCTTGAGCAGATCCAACGGACGGAAGTGCTGGGTACACGGCCCGCTACACTTGAGCCACCCACTTCCTCCAGACTGTTATCAACGGACAAGGCAAATAAGAATATCCCGGGCACCTTGTATGAACCCCAAGCTACTATTTTCATTTAAACCTGGTACAAGACTTACGTAAACAGGTTTACCGTTGAGGTAGAACTCCGACAAGAGAAGGAATTCCGTTCATTCTGCTCGATAATGGACTTAGCGGAACAGGTTCGCTGCACCAACTACACCTGGGTCCGCGGAAACTGTTACCAGATCGACGGAGATCTTTAGGGATCTGTCATCCTTGTCCACCCTACGATTTTAATGCTTTCGTCGGCAGAACGAAGCGTGGACGACTGTGTGACTTGTGCTGGTTTTGTCATCCAAGGTTACGTATGGCCTGGGTCAATCACAGATGACCACTTTCGACGTCTTCAGTAACGAATTCCAGTCACCACGTCGTTCTGATCTTATCTACAGAAGGCCTGACCAAATTTGACCCGGAACCCACCACCATTCAGAAGCGGATCGTGGGTGAGTGCGAAGGGTCAGTTAATCGTAAGAATGACTCGACCGTGATTCAAAGTCTAGAACAGGCGCTGCGCCCAGTTTATGCCGTTTCGTGTTTTGAGTTACCTTACTCTATGCAACCATGTCAACTCAGTGCAGTTGATGTCAAGACACTTCTATCCGCCCTTTCGCCCTCGTGGATTGTGGCGATTTTGCAGGTTCTGCTCTGGACTGCAAGACACTCTCAACATCGTCACAGCGTGGAGCAAGAGGACAAGAGTTAACTGTTACGAAAACGTCAAAAGCAGCCATTAAGGTGGCTGTTCGAGTCCAGTTTTGACGATTATGTGTCTACCAAAAGATCTGTGACCTTTTCCTTCCTTAATTCATTTCCCTCTCGTTGATCGTTCTTAACTCCGAAATCTTCTTAATAGAGGTTGTCAACCTTTCTCGCAAAACTGACATAATCATTCAAACTACGCGCACGACAAATCATCTTTCCCACGAACGTTCAACTTTAGGTATTACCGAGTCTTGACATCGTGTACTTGTGGAACCTTGTTCTCGGGTAGTTCTATCTTCTTTGTTTCCCACTGTTGGGCCTTTACTTATGTGTAACTCGGTTTCATTTTGTGCTTGGCCGCTCCGCCATTACGGGATTGCTGCATTTGTTCACATAAGCCGTTAACCCCTGGACTTGTATATTCGGTGGATCCAGTACCGAGGTTACTCATCTTCTTCACCTCATGTTATAATAGTCCCCCTGTACCTTGGCACCCTATTAACAGGAAACTTGCCAATACGACCATATTCCCTCTCAGGTCGAGGTCGTTTGCTTAGTGGGCCCAGAACTTATGGACGCTCGTTGCATTGCAGACGCGACTATTCTAGATCCAGCCTATTGACAAACGTTGCGAGCAGGCTGTGCGTGACCGGGGTTAACGGTGCACGATATATTCGTTTTGGTGGGAGTCAAATCCGCCTGCCACTTGGCGAAAGGCTGTCCGTCCACAGTTGCAAGGGCCGAACGGGTAGACCTCAACACACGTGATGCACAGATGCGCTCTCCCGGTTACCTATCACCGGAAGCTTGCCTGGGGAAAACCGTTTCGTTGAGCGCACCTGTTGTGCCCATCTCTGCGGAAGACAGTCCCGTCTCCAACAGTTCACCGCTTACCCCCGGGAGACTCACATTGGTGATGATATCAGAACATCCTTCAATGCTTTCACTATTCCTGCCTCAGTTCATTTTTTATTTGTACTTTTTTATTCCGAATNCTGCCTCAGTTCATTTTTTATTTGTACTTTTTTATTCCGAATGGTGAAACGCCTACTGCTTCGTACGATTGTGGTATGGTTGGGGTCTCTAGAAACAGGCGGGGATTATACCTAGGGGTGCCTCGGGGGACAGTGGCAGCCTCAGCGGAGAACACAGTGTTTTGTAGACTTCGTGCTTATGCTGTCCCAAGTGAATCATCCGTGTGAGTTGAATTGCCCAACTAACCCCTGCGTATCGTGGGTGGACTTCCCCATCCTATGCAAGAGAAGTGGCCGGAAATGGTTGGTGCAATCACAAACATCGGTTGGGAGCCTATTTCAACGACTTACTCGAGCTCATAAAGGTTTGAACTTCAGGTTCTAGCAACCGGCTTGTTCAAATCATCGCCCGAACATTTCAGGGTCGAATCGGCGGAGACGCGGCCATGCGCTTCCGTGAAGAGTCTCGACAAACACCTCGTGTTTCAACCGTCACTAAGCAATGATTGAACCACACCAGTGTTCAATATGTGGTGACGATTGTGATTTGCCGTCATGTTAGTAATCTGAAAGCATTTAATTGGAGAGACGATATGAGGTTCTCAAAGACGGCAAACGATGTTTTTGCCCATTGCCAATCCACACAACTAAGTGTCGCAGAATAGGTGTACAGTGTCCCCACGCCTCTTTGTCGGGGCGTCTGCATACCCTGATCTGCGCACAGCCGACACACTTGAGGTTTAGGATCGAAGTGGAGGGGTCAAGCTGTGGAGCCATCTCCCTGCGTTAGAAGGAGGCAAATCTTGGTTTCGTACATCTCTGGTTAATTGAAGCAGTCGGAACGATTGGAACGTAAAATTTTCTTGATAACGACTATGATATCACACGCAAACATGCGGACAACGTTTACTGCTTTTATTTACTAGTTTTGCTCTCTCGTGGTAAACTGCATCACCAGGAGTTTGAATATGCACGAGTCCAACCGAAACGTTCGCAACATCCCAGATGCATCAAAGAATGCACCTCATTTTCTGAAACATCCGTAAGCCCTTTTTGGAGTTGGTGTATCTTACATATTAACCGAGGTACCCCGTCTCTAATGCACTGTCAAATTTTGCTTTATTGCAGGATTTATGGGATGAAGTGAATCTTTATCTTTCGAGGTGAGTGTCCAAAACAAAAGACGTTAATACGAGGATGCCCGTTCAAACACCTTGGACTATTTTGTGACTATTGGGAGCGTTTTTTCATCAATAAATTTTCTCGCTCATGGGGTTCTTTTCAACATTTCCGAAAGCGTGGTTCTTATTTTTCGTTTCTTGAGGCCAAACAGTAGCCTCGAGCGTGGTTAAGTATATTAGACAGTCAGGGTGTAGCTGCTGTTGTTTTGGCCGCTTGCGTGTTACAGTAGTGGTATGTTGGTAGATGGATGCCGAAATAATGTATATATACACGATGATGCACACAGTATTTGTGCCATCAGTAACTGTGGACACTTTTCATTTTTGGGACATAGACTTCATTGCAGCTTTCAAAGTGATGTTTGAGAGTCCTGAATTTTACACTTTCTCACAGCTTCAGAAGTGCTTTCAGAGGTACATGGGGGAGTTAGGCATTACCTACACTTGTTGGACGAGCCGTAATTCAAAAACAGTTCTGAAGAATCATGAGGTAGGTTGGCATAGATTTCTGCAAACCATCTGGATTTAATACCAGTGTATGAAGTATCGAAGGCATAAGTGTATATGCATGGGTGTGCGACGTTTCTAGTAGACTAATTTTCGTCTATTTCAACAAATCCGTTCCCGGGACGCACGTTGCAAATCGCGATTTCATGCTTTCCGAAGAAATGCCTGTTTAGTTGTGAGACCTTCCGAGTTAGAGCAAAACCGCCACCTTAGTCGTCTGGCGTGTGAGCTTCACTCTACACATCGCAGACCCACCATCAGTGAAGTGAACGATTGCAGGAGCCTGTTCAAGTACACAACATCAGCTGTTGACATTAGGCAGTATGTAGCTTTACTCGTGAGCTAGGAAGATGGATGCATGGGACACTGTTTAACTTTACTCGTGAGGCGAAAAAAATTGGTGGAAAATTTTCAAGTATTTAAGCATAAAGCACTGTTTGGAAGCATACGTCACGCTTAAATGGAGAAGTTCACGACTAGGACAGCAATAAGTGGTTATGGATGTCAAATATAACTTAAAACTACTCCTGGTTAGCTTAGTTTTGGCACATAATGCTACGCTGAAAACTGTCTACCACCGTACCTCAAACATGCAGCCTGATAAAAGACCCGGTCCTCAGGATCCAACAGCGGTGATGCCGCCGGAAAAAAATCAAATTCTCCTGTTTAATTAGCCCCAGGTTTCTAGAAAAGGATATCCATCCACCTGTATGACGTTGAGTTTCATCATATTTTGTTGAATTATCATGCCACTGAACTTGCGAACATTTCCTTCTTAAACCTTTGGAATAATGATAACAAAACGTTTCCGTCAGCAGAATTCAACAATTTTCCGAACTAAAACACGCTATAAAATTAGATTACCTCCGGTGGTTTGAAAACCGTGATTATCTCGACGATTACATAGATACTTCCGGTCTACGGACAGAATGGGGCCCTCGTGGTGGACAGAGGGATAGCTAATTTTCCGTGAACCTGGAAGTGGTATTGTAACGCGCAGTCAAAACCAGCAAGCACACATGGGCCAAGTCCGAACTGCATAAAGGAGCGTGCTACTGTGTTGTCTGTACCGTTTTAACCTATGTTTGTGTGAGTCGTCTGCGTGTGTTACTGGGCTCTTGACTCATGGACGTTCGTACTGTCTCCTTTACGGGTTTCTTTTTGGAGCCCCCACTTCGAAAGAAAGGCACCACCCGGTGCCTACGCATCGCCCCAAAGTTGGTCCTCAATTGCCACGGACAGTCAGAGTGATAATAGGCGGCTTGCATTTTAAAGTTGACCTCTACATCATTGTTTTTTGAGGTTTCGCGGATAATTTTGGCTGATAATTTATCATGTCACTTTGAATTTAAGCGTGACATAACACATGTATCACTCAATAAAGACCAAAACCAAGACAGTACTCTTCACCCAGATGGTCTGGTTATTCTAGGCATTAACTTATTTTTGACTTGTTGTTCCTTATACTCCGTGAAGCCATCTAGTTAGTGAATTCTTGATGCATCATGAGCTTTGAGCGAAGGTTGTACTGTCGTACCACTGTATATCGCCGAATACACGGGAAACGCCCAAGACTTGGCATCAGCACTGTGGTGTTTCCTCCAGTATCATCCCTACCGCCTTCGAGGATGAAGTTATTTCATCAGCGAAATCTGGTAGTCCTTCATTTTTTTGTTTGCTTTGAATCGAAGATGATGGGGGTGACCAAGTAGTGATGGACATGTGTTCGATCCCATCTGTTGAGGTGATACGCGATCCACATGGTTCATGTGAGTTCAATCGACAAAATATCCTTCAGCCGTTGTAGTGAACACTACAGTGACAGCCTCATCTACTACTGAAGCAGTAAGCGAAGTAAGTAAGTAAGCGAAGTATCCCACGGCTGATGATCTGAAGCTGCTAATTACGTTAGTGGAGCCACTTGTTCCTGACTTGCATTCCGATCCCAGAGCTGTACGCAGCACCTCAAGAACATGCTCAGGGAACAGGCTTCTTAAGGGCTCAGACGTACACGTTGGACTTCACAGCTGCCTGCAGAATGTGCATAAAAAGCACAAGCATGTACACGGTGGCCGCTTCGTTCTACAAGTTAACGTTGATGTGTTGCCTCTTTCTTCATTCTGCATGTAGGAAACTAGGGATGAACCAACAATAAAGACTGACAACCCCTTAAATTCGGCGAAGACTTTCGGTAAACTGAGGCAAAACGTATTTCGAAATTGCGCTAGTTTTTTAGCAATGACCTGACACTGTCCTTGTTGAATTGAAGACCGAGAAAGTCGGTAAAGGACGCACCAGGGGCGCAGTTGATTGCATTGGCATTAACACCATGACGATTTAAACGTTCAAAAGTAGATTTTATTTGAGACAGATGCTCCTGCACATTGTTGCTAGCAACCGGCACATCACCAGTGTAGAAAAACACGAAATCTGCTTCATGTAGAACTTGGTTCATGGGGCGCTAAAATGTTTGGGCGGCGTTTCTGAGACCAAAAAGCACACGAGAAATTTCAAACAGGCCGAATGGTGTTGTGATTACTGTTCCAGCGATGTTACCCAGTGCCACAGGAATTTGGTTATTTCTTGATCAAAGCCATTTGGGAAAATATCTCATTCCCGGAAAGGCCAACGGGAAACCGTGGGATGGCGGAATGGACTAACGGTCCGGAACGTTGGCGTTGTTGGGCGCTCGGTGGTCATCGTGTGGCCACCAATCACGTGCAGTTTTCACGGGGACCGTGTGCAAAGGCGATGACCAAGGGCTGTTTGAGGGACGGATAATTCCTAGACGTAGCACTTCCGCAGCCACTGCCTCAGCGACCTTCAGCTTCTCCGGAGACGGTCGACACGAACGCGTGAATTTTGGCCGTCCCTTGATGAAGATTTGATGGACAGCGTCAAGGTTTGGCGCCGTGATGTTGGGTGTAAGTTGATATATTCACAGAAATTGTTCCAACAGCACCGTGTATTCCGATGAATCCGTTTGAATCCCGGTCGAGGTGGACGCATCAGTTAGCTGTGCTCTCTGCGAGATTGTGGTTGCTGAAGGCAACAAACAAACCGTATTTGGTGAGAAAATTGACAGCGATAATTAGGTGTTAGACACTGATAAAGAAAAAATCGTAGGGAACCTTCGACGTGGTCCAAGTTTGACCGTCAAGAGATGTTCACCTAAGACCACCATTCTGGAGTTGTCAGCCTCCTGTGGGGCGTTGTGTAAAACGGCTCAACCAGAGGCTGGTGACAATCAACTGACCCAGAGCTATCGAGCTAGCCTGAATGAGTGGAATTTGCACTTAAATCACAGACACCTATTCCTAAGCCATATATGTCTAGTATGTATATATATCACTCAAGTTATTCATAATCATTACTTAGTGACAAAATAAGTCGCACGAAATTGCGACACCCACCGAATTTCCACATTTTCATTCAGTCAATCGGGTACGAAACACTGACTGATGCCTGGTCTAATCTTCGCCGACCTGGCTGAGTCTTACACAAGTTTACAGTGTTTACTTATGTTGCATATTTTCTAGGTTCACTCATTGTTCCATGTTTGAAACCGGAAGGTAACGGTTCATGTATACATAAGTAAATACTAAAGTTTATCGCGTACGTGCACTAAATTGACGGTTTCCAAGATATATGCAACGAATACTAGACGCAGAATAGGAATGCGAATAACTGAGGGGAACAAATATATCATACGCTAAGTACAGTAAGTTTCGATCAACATTATATGACGCCGATACGCGGAAGTGGCTAGGGTTTTGAAGATCCGACGGTCGAACTTGCGAGCAGCCGGAATTGGGTGTGGCACTATTATAGTGCATACGCTGACAAACATGCAAATAAACAAACGCGATTAAAGAAGCAGCAAGAGGACGGTAGATAAAGGTCCCTACCATTTTATGTACAGTGTGAACTGAGATTTTTTGAAAAATTTTACACGGCTTAAAGGAGGCAGGCCGGGGCTATCCCCAAGTGACTAAACAGCGCCCCTACAGAAGAGTATTGCGAACGCAACCCTTCGATCTAAGTGAAGGCTGCCTGTGACCAGCAATCTTTGGCCTGGTGTGGTTCATGCTGTTTCAGCTTGCGACTAGTGTCATAATTTCCAGAATCCGCACGTGAAGGAGTATTAATGCCAAAAGTTATCAGCGAGCACTCATTCAAGTGTCCTCCTCCACGAGTTCGAAGCGGACGGGAGAGATAAAAGGCTTGCACGTTGAGGATCTAGATGTCAACAATGAGGTTGTTGGTTGAAGATCGAGCTGTAGAATTGCGATCGGCCCAGAGCATGAACCCGTAGACGAAAACGGAAAGTAAAGAGATGAGTTTGGATGCATATTTAGGCGGCAAACTCACTTGGTGAACGTAGATGGCGTGGATATGCATCAAAACGCTTCTCTTTGGCATTCTTGGAAACGGTTTGCGACGTTTTGGGTTTTGTGAGACCTTTCCCGATTTCCTAGTTTGTTTTATAGAGCTGAAACAGAACAATGATTAAAGAACGATAGCCCTCTGTCAGACCTTTAGGCTAGTGTACCCTTCGACCTGAACGCGTTGCTGTGGCTGCCGGCGCCATTAGCGATGTCTAGATGTCTGCTGAGGACGATGCGCCTGAGCGCAGTTGTTCAGGGGTAGTTGACGGCCTGGCTTTGGAATGCCAAGCATTGAAGACTTCTTCCGCTTGTTCAAAATTGGCTGACTTCAAGCGGTCTGTGCTAACCGCGTCTTAAATACTCCGACGTTCGAGTACGTAGAGGAAGTCTACCCGTTGAAGTACAACGAACGGACATTCTTAAGGTTGCTCGAACGGGGGTCGTAAACCATTCACGCGAAAAACACGTGTACGTGGTCGTGGAGGTCTCGGGGAAGAAGCCCCTTCTGTGTCCGTGATATGGAGGCGGCGCATGTGCGAAGCGAGCAGCCTGGCGTACGAGGCATCATACTGGGGAGCTTATGCGGCGGACGAGGATTGAGTACCGGAAGACACAGCGGTCGACTGTAAAGCATTTCGGCGGTGTGGACTGCCTTTGTTGTCGATGAAGGCGTTAGACCATCCCTTTTGTAGTGGGGTGGTATGCCATAATTGTTTTTGCAAAGGGACTGCTCTCATATCGAGGTCGGCGGTCGGTTGACTGTGCAGCTTTGAGGCGGTGCCCAACGCGCAACAAATGGACGCGCTGCGAAATCCAAACAGAAGTCGAATATAAGGACGGCATCCGGCCTTTGCGTAAATCAGTCCACCATCATCGAGATATGGACCATGCTATCGGAGGGTGACGAAATACCTACAACACCTAAGTGGAAATGTGCAGGTCGGAATGCGATTGAGGAGTACCGGCCAATCGGAGCCAACACGTGGCGGTGAACATAGCCTATTTACAAGCTAGGCAACGTCGTGCCCATGCTCGAAGATCCTTTTGTATACCGTGCCAGAACTACCTAGCAAAAACGAGTTTGGTCGCAGCCCGGATGCCAAGGTAGGCGACGTTCTGCGGTGTGTTGAACATGCGGAGTCGTGAGGCTGGATGCATGACGAGAAGAGGTTGCACACGGCAATTATCCGCAAAGTCTTTCTAGGTGCTGTCGGTAACGTCAGGTCCGCGGGGATCAATGGCAAATACGGGCGAGTAGTACGGGGATCACTTTCAGGACGCTGTGCGCCAGCCATTGCTGAAAATTCGATGACTTCTTGGCCAATAAATTCTGATACGGGTGATGGAAAATCAGCCACAACGTTGTCGCTGCCATATAAGTGTGGTACATCTATCAAGAATTGCGAGGTAAATCCAGGCGACGCACTCTGCCGGGTACGGGGCGTTCGGAACGATTACGAAAGGTATATACCAGTGGTTTGTGATCAGATAGGAGTGGCATCCATTGAGGGCGTGTCCAAAGTGACAAACAATTCGAACACTCAATGCTTGGGCATATCGCGAGCTTCTCAAAATTCTTTGGAATTTGAACGAATAACGTAGTCCGATCGAGAGGTCCATCCGTTCCTCGCAAAAGTACGTGCGTCCCACCTCGTCTCCATCATAAAAATCTTCTCCACATTTTCCCGAGACTATCTACGTACAATAATGATGAAATTCTTTATCAATACATCCACTCCCATCCTCCAGGCACCCCTTTTTGGCACGATCTTGAGCATTATGCCAGTGATCACCCTGTGGAGTCCCAACTGATATATCAAATCAATTATTTTATCGAATTGTGCAGATCCTAAGTGCTATCGTCTCAGAAGTATGTAGCTCAAAGTTTTCTGCCTAAAACTGAACTTTCCCTTCACTTAATGTCTGTTTTGTTGCTCTATTCACATGGCTGACTCATTGGACAATTTACAAATTTGGTGTTCCAATATGTATGCGCTTAAAAATCTGTACGTTGATCATGCTCTCTTGAGCGTGTTTCTCACAAATGCCTCGGGAAATATGCCGTTATTAATGTAACTCACGACCGAACGTGCTGTGCCTAGTTTTGGCGAGTAATGAGTGCACAGAGAAAAATGAAAGTAGTCCCCATACTGCATCGCCGAACTGTTGGAGCACGCCACCACTAGCTGTGTTGGGTACGTCTACGGCTACACCGGTGGTGGCGTTTGTATCGGAATGGTGCAGCAAAAATGCAGCAGCTGGCGCGTTCCTGGTGCGACCGAAGGAGTCGACAGCTGCTCCTGACAATCGAACGTTGCCTTTAGAACGGCCACGGCATAATTCGGTCAACGGTTGCATAAGTTGTGCACTGCGTGAAAAATTAGCGATAGTAGGTGACTATGCCGTTAAAACGACGAACGGCATCAGGCTTTGTATAGCGGCGAAAGTCGCAAATCGTTTGTATACTGTTGGTCAGCGGCCGAATGCCGCCCTAATCGGCATGATGCTCCAAGAACTCAACCGCCCGCTGGCTGAAAACATATTTATCCACGTTGACGGAGACGTGGTATGCTAAAAGCTGATGGAAGGACAATCGCAGATGGCTCTGGTACTCCACTTCAAAGGATTTTGTCACCAAGAGGTAATCGACAGAGGGATGGACGAGGGCCAAACTCTTTGTGACATGGGGGATGAAGCGCGGCGTGCCGACGGCCAGGCAGTCTGCACAGAATTTCGAATGAGCGGGGTGGTATAATCATCGCTACCTTGGCACTATTTTCGGCCTCATCGGGGATCTGATGATAGGTCTGCATCCTATTGAGCTTCGTGAACACATGGGTGTCTTGAGGCTAGCCGTGATACCTTGAATGTGCGCGATGAGGTACATATCGGATACCATGTCGTTGTCGAGCGCACTATAATCTTCACACGAACGCCAGTCTTCTGACTTTTTCGACACCATGTGGAGGGGTGAGGCCCAGAGGCTATCCGACTGGTGGATAATGCCAGGATCAGACAGTTTCCCCGAACTAAACGTGCGCCATCTTCAGCCTATTCGGTGTTGAGCAACCGGCTTCAGCAAACACCAGCGGGCCAGTTGTGACGTGATGCTAAGTTACATCAGTTACAGGAGGTAGCCAAACTGGCTATCTGAAGACGACAGGAGTTTGGTACCGATGAGGGTCGTAACTCTTCCTGACGACTTGGTTGTATAAGGACTGATTGGAACGGCATTGCTTATGGTCTTGACGGCAGACGAGCTCGTTTTACGGTCGACTAACCGACGATGTAGTGCGTCGACCAGCAGGTCGAAGCGCTCCAGAAAATCGATGCCATTAAGTGACATTCGGTCAACTGTGACGGTGAAAACCCATCAGGAGGTGCACGTGAACCCTGGCGACAAATGATAATTTACGTAGTGTTTGCTGCACATACAGTTGACTGCACCAAGGTGAACCTCTCCTGAGGTTCCGGTGGGGGAACACTGAACTTTGTACCAGTATCGATGAGGTAGTGAACTTATGATTCGCAGTTTCGAATTAAAGGAGGGCAACTTCGGGAGCCGGCAAAGTCAGTCGCCGCGAGGTGTTGACCGACTACTTCCCCTGATTCCTTTAGGGGGAAGAAACAGGGGCTGTGGCAGAATCAAGTACGATCACCAAACTGCTGGTGGTACCAGCAGTGGTCGGGATCGACAGTCCTTGTAGGCGCTGATCATCTCCTAGAACTCGGTCACGGGCTGTTCTGCTAGATTTACGAAGGGACAAGTGTGAGCGCGCGCTTCGGGCGATGAATTGCTGTGAAGGATATTCTGCATATCTCTAGGCGGTCACTAGATCCAAACTTCCTTCAGAAAGGACTGTGAGCTGTATCAAGCCGGCTGAGCCCTGCATGCGGCGTAAAGGCTGTGAAGGCTCTAGGTCGCCTAACTTGGCATTGATCAAAAGTTGCCCGATGCGCTGACGGTCAAAAAGTCCAACGCGATTAATGACCAAAACCAGCGGTGTGCCCAGGATTGAATCTTGAGGACCCCCACTGGACACATCCGGCCATGAGGAGTGGGTCCGATCCATCCTATTCTAGTAGCTGCGGCTACAGAGAAAGTCCACTATCCACTTCAAGGTGAGACAGATGACGCCGGATTCTCTCAGGCTGTTAAAAAGCGCTTCATGAGGGACGTTGTCGAAAGCTTCACTAGAGTTCACAAGGTTGACGTCTGTTGGTGTCCCAATGGACCTAGCCTCAACTCAAAACTTTCTTGTTATCGGTATGTTGGCCAAAAAGGAACAGTCTCGACGAAAACCACGCCTGAAAGGATCTGGCAATTAGCTTGTCTGTAGACATTTTCTGAGCTCATTGCCCAGTATATGATGCATGGCCTTCCTAGCCACAGAGATGAGGTTTACTAGTCGATGGCTGGCCGGAAGTTTTCGGTTGTAACATTGTACGTGGTGGAGACGGATGCCCGTTCCCACTTCGCAAGATATGCTTAGCAGTCGCGCTAGTGGGGTTGCAGGAACATCCGCAGGGTTCCTCAGCACCATCAGATGCAGGCAATCAGGGCCGAGTAACCTCTGGATGCTGTGATGCTTCGGCTGGTGTACAGTCACCCCTTCCCCGACTCCTTTTGCGCTGAACACCGAGGACTCAAATACATGGAGGAGCCGGACTTGTCTCTATGGAACACACTGTACCACATTGGGCAGCCAGGGATTTTGCTTTCATCTCTTCAGCTTCTCTCTCCCGCCCTCCTCATTGACGAGTGTGGGTATGCCTGTTGCTGCTCTCGTACGTCTTTTGGGGTTGTCACCAACGCAGGCTGCATTTTTGTGAATAATTCCGTTTCGTTGCCTAGTGTAGCCCGCATGCCCGATTGTGTTACCAGAGATAGGTACTTAGCTGCACGGCATGGCTGCATAGCAGCTCTTGGCAAGGGGTCGGGGACTCCGGGTTGGGGCAGATTTCTTAACAAGTGCCTACACGTGCTTTCTTATTCTTCCCAATTGACGGTCAACGTCTATATCGTCGTCATCCATCCAGTAAGCGGAGTTTGCCTTTTCCCGCATCGCGGTGAAAGATATTCGCCAGACATTCCGACCAACTGTCAACCCTATTTTTCCAGTGGATCATGATAACCTGACGGTCAAAATGGCTGACGTCCGGCCGTCTTCGTCCAGAAAGAGGGCCCGGTTACCAGGGTATCTTGTAGGTCTGCAGATGTGCTGCTGCAAACACAAATCCAGTAAAACATTCAACTCCCCTCCGGTGTATAAATCCGTAGACTGCACACAACGATGAATTCCCCGATAAATCTTCAATGCGTTGAATTCGCCCATGAGGAGATTGTGGCTATCAGCGGCGTAACGTTGAAGTTCCTCCAGCAACCAGGCCGGTTGCTATTCGGAAGTCTTGCAAATAACATCCACTGTCTCATAACTCCCAGTGGATGGTCTGATTCTGCAAAGTTGACTCTCGTAGCAGTCGCAGAAGTGACCGTGATTAGAATATTCTCTCGTATGTGCAGGAATATCCTACATCCGCTCTGCATACAAGGTCCACCGGAACAGAAGAGATGGTTTATAGGATTAGCCAATCCGAAGTCCGGATCGAGCCTTTGAGTAATGTATCCGTGAGTACCACTGCATCCGTTGATACTGACAAACCCAATGTTCTTACTCTTACCACTTGTCCACCACACCCCGATCACTGATGGGCATTATTACTCCGAGGAATTTGCACACGGTTGCGCCCTCATACAGTGGGTTTCCTTTCACACAAAAATGATTGGGAAACTGACGAGTGTTACGTCAAGTTTCAGTGAAACGTTGCAAGTGATAATCCGAAATAATATGCATGAAAACTACTCATTTCACACAACTGAACATCATCGCACCTAGTTGATGTTTGAATGATCCATTAAACGTAAATCACCTTCGTACGGAGAATCAGCATGACGGTGAATAAAGAGGACGTGTTCTGGAGAATATTCAAGAAATATCAGAACTTCCGAGACTATCTGGAGGACCTGAACAGATTTCAACGGGGAACCCGCGGTAGTTTCTTCGTCAATAGGTCGAAATCGCAACAAGTGCTAAGAAACAGAGGGGAATGGATTTGCCACCAAGTCGCCTGTACGGAAGTGTCGTGTATAAATGTGTACACTGCATACGGCGGACGGTAGCCCCCAAACTGGTAATATATTTGCATGGTTGGTAAGATACCACCTTTTAGATACGCTGATTACGGCTGCCAAGCATCTTTGGTATTTCACCATCGTAGTGGTGTATATCGCACTCATAATGCCAAACTGGAACACACACGGCGTTAAAGTTGGACAGCCTAACATGAATCCGAGAAATAGACGTATGTCGGTGGTGGATGAGCGGCATGTAATGGGGAGGATGGAGAACTTCAAAAGTGCTCGTGAAACGAAGTCGTTCATTTACAGTAAGTTGGGGATAAAGGTGCATTCAGGCGACATACGCAAAATAACCAAGAAACAGAGTAAGGCTGATTCTCGGAACGGACCTATTAATTTACGCAATCTACTAAAATCAGAAAGAATACTGCTTGCTGTTAAGGATAAAGTTTTCGCGGTTGGCATTCTTCGTTCCCAAAGGTTTATTCCAAATTTGTCCTAATTTTACCGACGTCATTTTAGCGGACGACACTTACCAGTTACACTAGGGGGCTTCATGCTGTGGCATGCCATGTTGGTAGACGTAACTGGTATACGTATAACGTTCTTTTATGCATTGATGTCCAATAGAACGACGGCTATTTACCCAGTGGTTTTGGAACGTCACTGCAAATGTTGCCCTGTAGGCTAGCAGTCTAAAATTTCGTCGTTGATTGTTTGCCTGCACAGTAGTGAGCAATTCGCGAGGTTTAACCCAGATGTGCCACAGTATTTTGCCGCTTTCATTTAATGAATAATGTATCCCTACACTGTCGTCATCTAGCAGGCTTAGACAGGTGTCAGAGAAACCGAGTACACCAGTGGAAGCGTAACATCGTATACACAGGGAACGTTTTGCATTTTAACAGGTCATTGCAGACCATCAAGTCTGTAAGCCGAAAAGCTTTCAAGTACCTGTGTAACAAACTGCTGGTCTGTGGATCTGGTTTTCTGAGCAGTTGACAGGCCGATCGGCAGGTTAACAGAGAAGTGTGGGGGGCACTACCCGCACTCTCCCCAATGAGGGTGCACCTAGTGATATGAAGGAACCCGTATTATGCATGCACACCACTATCGCACACTTCAGAACCCGGAAGATATATGCCAGGATCTTAGTGATAGGTTGAGTCGCGTGAGTGATGGGAATCACAGCGAGCATGTGACAGCATTTTGTGATATGGGTTGTCGAAAAATCCGGACCTCACTGCACTGTTGACTTCCTGGGCGAGAGACTGTATAAATGAGCAATAGGAAGTCGATGGATAATTTGTGGCCTGAGAATAAAGCACAACCAGCGGAGAACTGGTACGACTGCTTCTCCGTCCTAGAGGACGGGTCACAGGGAAAACGGACCAGAAAGCGCTTGATAACTAACTCAGCTGTTCTTTATGTGGCAGTTTTCCTCCTACCGATCATAATTGTCTGAACCCCTCCACCCCATACACTAGCAAGGCGGTGTGCCAGTCCCATGAGTTGAATCACATGGGCGCCATTCCCAGCACATGTGCCTCAGTTGTTTTCACAGGACGCAGAAAGTCCGAACTTGGAAGTCGAGTGACTGGAGATAGTTTGCCGCAGACAGAAGTTACAGAGGAGCCTTTAGAAACAGCGCATGTTATGCGAGTCACTGCAGGTGGCTTAAACCAATTTGAAACAGAGATGAGAGAACATGTTTTAAGAAAGACCGCCTTGAAGGAGGTATGCAACGACGTTTGCCAGATGTGCTAGCGGAAGTAGGATCCCGGGCACTTGGATGAGAACAGCATCAACCGGACCCAGTGCTTCTGTTGGTACCATCATCCGTATGCCGGCTGCTGACAATCAGACGTCGACTTCACTTGCTTGAACTGCGAGATGATTGAGCAACCGGCGTGGAATTAGCAAAAGCACGCTCAACAGCAACACGGAAACGGCCTCACGGTCCTTCTCAAGAATGACCCCCTGGCCCTCTACAGAGCTATTTACGACTTGATTTTCAACGGGAGTCCTGCACACTTATTGTTAACAAGCGTACAATTGTTCACTAAGGGCAGACGGTGATGGCGACTGAGCGTTATTTCAGTGGCAGCCTCCAGGGCGTGTAGTACCACCCCATGCATTATTCAATGTATGTCATTATTTACCGAAAGTATAAATATATACATACATGTATATACATATGTCTACACTTACGTGTACGCATACATGAATATATACACGTACATATATATATATATATATATATACAATTGTATGCACAACTTCGAATACAGAATTTTGTGTATTTTTATTTCACTAGGTAAATTTAGGTATGCATACACACGTTGATATTTATGCACTTCAAAATAAAGACGTCTAAATGTACATATATATTTACGTATACAGCAGGGTCCTGAACCGATTGAGCACACAAGACTTCGTTGACAGATAACATGTGCGTATAATTATACACAAAGATAGAAATATATACACAGGTATACATATATTCATGTGAATTATACGCATAGATGTGTGCTGATACACAAAATTACTTATAGACATATGTATGTGCACAAGTGTGTATATATATATAGATGCGTTTGTAGGTACACAAGTAGGTATGTACATATGTGTTCAAAAAGAAAAAACCGCATAAAATAGAATAAATGAATGCATCTATATACATGCATGCACATATATATTTATAGGGGCTAACACATGTATATATACATAAATAAAAACCTATGTATACGCATATAAACTTAAATATAATGATGTGACATTAAACACATGCGAACATGTTTTCTATACTTCATCTTCAGGCCCGTACAGTTATATGGGGGTTAGTAGAGTGAGATCGAGATATCTATCAGAATTATTACAGAGAAACCAGGTCGCTGACCAGTCATATGGCGATGACTTCGTCAGTCAGTTATGTCGCGCTCGTCCATTAGTTTGACAGTACAGATTGCCTATCAATTCGACGAATTTGTGACCATGGTAGGTGCAGCACCTGAACAAACGGCTTTTGTTGACATGATACTGTGTCAATCGTCCAGATTCCAATAGCCTCGGCAGAACAAAGTGTTCCAATTCGGTCAGCTTTTAGTAGGTTGCCTGGTACGCGAAATACCACTTTGAAGGCTTCATCAGTTTTCACCTGGTGCTTGCTTCCAGCCGGATAAGCGAGGATATCATTGTTGAACGATCGTGATTCCTTGCGCACCAGCCAATGTGTTTGAAGTTCTCGGATTCGTTTTGAAAGCTGTCTTGACGTTCGATCAATATAGCCTGCTCCACAGGAACAAGTGAAGAAGTAGATATACATAGATGAGGTCTGAAAGGTTGGTCTATGTTTGTTATAAGACCTGAGAATTAGGGATGTGAAGAATTGCATACGGAATTCAGTAATAGCATAGGTTTTGCTGATTGCCAGGTTGAGCCTATTTGTTAACCATTCGGCGAAATCGTCACCTTTGAACGACGCTCAACTAAACACGGGTTCCTTTTTAACGTCACGCACTTCAGGTTTAGATGATGTTCTGATCATGCTTATGGTGATAAATCATTTCGGGTAGCCGTTGTTATGTAGTACGTTCTTCAGGAACTCGAGTTCATCTTCTAACGCATCCACTGAACAAATTTCGCATGCAATATCAGTCAGGCTGCGTGCCAGATTCCTGTTCTGCTTCAGAAGTTCGGAACTGTGGAAGTTTTGTGAACTGACATGCCCGTGTACTCTTGCGATCAACTCAACGTTGAATAGTTCCGTATAGTTGTCGACGCAGACGAACATTTCGTTTCAATTTTCCCCCATCGAGGGCAAGATTAACGGAGGGGGGAGCGCGAATGAATGTGTCGGGATATATACTGGTTTATGGCGCGCCGGGCGACCAACTAAAAGCTGACCGAATTGGAACACTTTGTTCTGCCGAGGCTATTGGAATCTGGACGATTGACACAGTATCATGTCAACAAAAGCCGTTTGTTCAGGTGCTGCACCTACCATGGTCACAAATTCGTCGAATTGATAGGCAATCTGTACTGTCAAACTAATGGACGAGCGCGACATAACTGACTGACGAAGTCATCGCCATATGACTGGTCAGCGACCTGGTTTCTCTGTAATAATTCTGATAGATATCTCGATCTCACTCTACTAACCCCCTGAAGATGAAGCATAGAAAACTCATGTCTTTATTCTTTTTGTGGTAATGGGCGTATCTGAAACTTAGAGATATATATATATTCATATGTGTAGATGGAATCACGTGTTTGCATATTTTTGCAGACATTTTCTTGCACACTATATTTATTATACATATGGGATATATGTTATGAAAAATACATATAATTTACACACATTACTGACGCATCGCTTCAGCAACCAATGAGAAAATACGGCTTCTAGGTCAGTCAGCTCATCATTGAAAATGAAACTGAAGTTGAAATCAAGTTCTACCGGGTTGGAAAGGAAATCGCCTCGGTAGGTGGTCATAAACTGCAAAGTTTTTCCTGATTGAATAAAAATAGTATTGACGCCTATTTGAAAACCAAATGAAGGTGACGCTTCATGGCGAATGGAAAAAGAATTAATTCTCCCTGAACGTTCAATTTGCACACTCTGAAAGTGAAGTCTCCAGAGCTACCAATGTTCGCATGACGCTCGCACGACCAAAACTGACTGGCTACAGGACATTGCCTCAGCATTTCTCCATTTTCAGTTTGCGCCACTGCGTTTTCGTCACACCACTTCGCTCAGAATTACTTAGACAAATGTTGTCTTTCCGTGAAACAAATTCATTTTTCCCTGATCGACAATCGAGGCTTCCTTGGAAATCACACTACAAGGCGGTTACGAAATGTTCCACACGGTGTAGAGTTCAGACGCGCTATGGCCGGTCAGTTACGAACAACGCAACATGTAGACGAGGGATATATTGCCGGCACGTAAAATCGACGAGAGTGAGCGAAGAGCCAGGTGAAAGGTTAGTACAGCAAAACGTCAGGCAAGCAGGAATCGCAGCAGAAACGTTCGATTGCCAGGACGACATGCCGGTAACCAAACTCGTTCAAACGAACGTTTATGCGCATACAAAATGTGGGGAGGAGAAGTACAAATGCTAACTGTAACTTCAACGCAGTTAGCAATAGACAAGTAGGGTCGCTACAACCGTCCTCTGGTATATAAACTGGCTTAAGTTGTCCAAGGAGTTTGTTCCGCGGGATAAATTCGATTCTTGGTTACAGGACTTCCAGATGAAAAACCAGTTCGGAAATTTCGTATTCCTTCCCTCGAAGATCGGTACTTGGTCCAATGAATTTCTGATCTACATCAGTGATTTCCGCGAGCTGATTTCTAGCAACGCCCTCTTTCATGCTAATGACTTAAAAATCCGCAATGTGTGTGAGCCAATGCACTTCAGATTGACCCTGACTGTAATAAGTGCTCATCAGATGGCTGGATTCTCCCTTTAATCGACAGTAAGTGTGCACACATGTCACTGGGAGGACAGTCCGGGAACATATTCGTGCACAATGTGCAACATATATCGTGAATTTCGAACTCAACTCAGAGTATCCGTATTATTTCCCAGCATCGTGTTTCCATTTCATTGGAAAGAGTCATCAACACTCACACACAATATATAGCGATTCGTACAAGCGTTCGGGGATTGGGGTCAAATCCATGCAACAAATTAACTGAATCAAGGTATACCCGAATAAAATCAGGATGTTGGTACTAATATTCGGCGGTTTTCTGTTGAACTGAAAAACAGCCGTTGGAAACAGGGGGTTACAGAAAGTACCAAGAAGAAAGTAAACTAACAATCTCGCAGAACAGAGTAACCTACTAATCTAACAGTTTCTTAAGTGATTGGGATTTCAATAACACTTTGAAATGGTCCTTAGAAGAGCAGCCAACAATCTTTAGTGGTAGATCGTTCCAGTAGTTGATTACTCTATAAGAGAACTGTTGTCTTGGGAAGGTCCAAGGTCGAAGCTTATAGAGCTTCTTGTCATGACCTCTTCGACTGTTATTACTTACTAGGGTGAAGAATTGTTGCACGAGTCCTGTGCTAAAGAGAAAGTGTGCGAGAATTAAGTCGCCGCGAAGTCTTCGAAACTCAAATAGATAAAGATGAAGAATTTCGAGGCGACATTTGTAGGAGAGATGCCGCAAGCCAGTGACCATTTTGGTGGCCACTCGCTGAACACGTTCAATGGCGAGTATGTCCTTCTCCAAAGCGGTGAACACGACTTGATTGGCATACTCAAGTAGTAGTCTTATGCAGACTCCGTAAAGCGTGTGAAGGGCGCTCCGGTCTATGTGGGGGAAGGTTCTTTTGATTATCTTAAGAGTCATAAGGCCCCTTTTGGCAGCCAGCTGGTGATGATGAGAGATGGACAAACCAGAAGACAGCCAGATACTTAGGTCTTTTTTTTGAGGTCTACTTTCGTGATATCTACTATACTCTGTGCACGAATAGGTTCCCGGAGTCTCCTCTCAGTGACATATGTGCACACTTACTATCGTTTAGAGGGAGACCTTAATCATCTGACCAGCACTTAGTACGATCAAGGTCAATCTGCAATGCATTGGGGTCACGGGCATTCCAGTTTTTTAAGTCGTCGGCATAAAGGAGGGCGTTGCTAGAGATCAACTCGGGGATATCATTGATGTATATCAGAAACAACAATGGACCAAGTACCGATCCTTGAGGGACTCCCACAGAGACTGGGGATGGAGACGAAAGGCCTGAACTGGTTTTTACTCTGAAAGTCCTGTTACCAAGAAAGGAAGTTATCCAGCGAAGAACCTCTCCTTGAATCCCATAAGCTCCTAGTTTATGCATCAGAGGACCGCGTGGGACACGGTGAAAGGCTTTGGCAAAGTCGGAGAAGATAACATCCGAGATGTAACCATTTTCTTTGGACACTGTTAGGCTATCCCCGGAGATTAACATATTAGTTATGCATGACCGATCGGGAAGAAAGCCATGCTGGGTCGAAGAGAAAAAGTTATTGGGGGAGAAATGCTTAGAGATGGTGCGTTTTAACAGTCTCTCCATTATCTTGCATAGGATGCCGGTAAGGCTGATCGGCCGAAAACCAGCAGGAGAGTGACGATCGCCTGTTTTAAGTATAGGTGAGACTGAACTCTTTCCATGCCTCTGAAAGAATGCCTGTCCGAAGTGTCTGGCTAAGCAGATTGAAGAGAGGCACCGCCAAACCAAGGGCCGCTTCTTTGAGGATCCGGGGATGGATCGCGTCTGGTCCCATGACACTATAAGGATTGATCTTAAGCAAGAGGTCCTGAACGTCGGACACAGAAAAGTCAGCTGCCAGGAGGGGGTGTTGGAAGTGTCTCCGCGGGAGAATTGAATGTCAGTTTGGCAGATCCATATTGTAGACAGACGAGTAGTATTCTCTGAACACCTCGGCAACCCCTTGGAGGTTGGAGGAAGTTTCCCCGTGGGGAAGCCGCAGAGAAAGCGCTGGGGGCTTAGTTTTTCTCTGGCGACGTATATGCTTGAAAAGCAAATTCTCATTCTCGTGAGCTACCTGTAGGATTTTTGACTGTACCTGTTGGGTGCGTTGCCGGATTTCCCGCTTGCACCTGTTTCGTACAGAGCGAAAGATATCTAGATCCTCCGGCCTACCCGTTAGCTTCTGCTTAGAGAATAGACAAGAACGTACTTCAAGAAGGCGGCGTATGTTCCGCGAAAGCGGTGCACGAGAGGGGATCTTCCATAGTTTTCGAGGAACAAATGCCCCATCGGCCCCGGGAATGGCAGCTTTAAAGGAAAGGTAGTTCAAATTCACTGAGTCGGATGTAAGGCTGAGAGTGCTTAAGAACGTCCTAAGTGCGTTAAAGTCTGCTTTCTGGAAGTTTCGGAATGAAGTCTTTTTTACAGCGTTTTGGAGCCAGTAACAGTTAAAGTCAAAGGTTAGTGGCATGTGGTGACTATGCCCTAACGGTGGTTTGATGACCACCCTATCTACCAGGTGAGCCTCGTTCGTAATGATTAGATTGAGCAAGGAGGGTGTCTGTTCTGGACGGTGCCTTATGGGTTGATCGACATGCTGTGTCCAGGCTTTCTCATGGATAAACATTGCCAAGGGTTTCGAGAACCCGCAGTCACAGTCCTCATGAGAAGCCGCCATAGAGTTGAGTTTGGGTGCGTTGAAGTCACCCATAATATGATGGGAGAAGCGCTGGGTAGACGTGAATCTGTCTAGGGTAGCAAGAATAGCCTCGTCGTCGGATGCACTGCATGACGACGAACGGTACATGACACCGGTAAGAAGCGTGTCACGTTTGTGAAGTTGAAGTTTGATCCAGAGCGTGTCGCATTTCTCTGGGAAGGTAAATTCCCCTACGACAGCTGGCACTGGGAGCTTCTGGCTTATGAAAACGGCGCATCCTCCCATGCGTCCACGGGGGGAGTTTGTCCGGTACAAAGAGTAACCATGGACATGCAGTTCATTATCACTGATATCCGCGGAGAGCCAGGTTTCTGTTGAAGCAAGAATGTGAGGAATAGTGTCGTGAACCAGCTGTCTGATTTCTGGTTGTTTGTTCGGAAGGCACAGACAGCTGATGTACACGCACTTTAGGGCTACTTCGTTGTTTGGCTGGGTGCACAAAGCGACAGAAGTGCACGAAGGAGAGCTTGGGAAATTAGCCTCAGTAGTGAGGGGGGGGTGCGTAACTGGCGGTGTGGTTTTGTGAGTCCTCTTGGGGGGTGGTAGCCGTTTCACCACAGCCTGGGCATATGTGAGCGTCCCACAGGGACGCTTCGTCCGCTTCTGCTGGCCCGAAGTCGATGACCTTCGAGCCGCTCTTGCTTTCAGAGCTTCTGGAAGGTGATTTGCAGTTTTGCACCCTCGAATATTTGGATGGGGTTGTAGATGGGAAGAGAATATGGGACAAAACGGCCCGGATGCAGCCGAGGAGAGAGCCGCCGGAATGAGACAAGTTTGAGCCATTTTTGATGTAGGGGGTCCCAGCAGACTCACTGGGCTACAAAGCTTAGGGATGAAAAAATATTTTTAACGGACGTTTTTTGTGTGAGATGATTGGGTGTCTAGATGAGTGATGGTCCTTGACATCTTTGGGATCTGCTCTTCCGGTCCCTTGTATATCCACAAGCGCCTGACCTTCCATGGAGATGGGGGAAGTAGCCTCTAATGTGGGTGCTTGGGGTGGTCCATCCGAGGACACTGGTCCCCTCTTGACAGCAGGGATAAGGACTTTAACGCTAGCCTGGAGTTTGGAGTCAGCCTTGATGCATAGCCTTGTTCTAGCAAGCTGAGAGCTCTTCTGCCGCTCCTGCGGTGAGCGATCTAGCGACTCTCCTGAGGTTAACGTGGTTTCTCTTCAGTTCATCCGCTTTCTCCAGTACTCCCTCCGAGCTAATTTTAGCAGGTAGCGTCACAAGGAGTCCCAGTGCCTTCTTGGTGGCTTTGGAGCGAAGTCTGCCAACGGCGACAATTTTTGTAGACTCTGGAGGGAAACAGGCCTTTAGCACCGCTCTGGCTTGTTCCCTGGAAAGAGTGTGGTCGAAAATTGTCCCCACAAACAAGCCTCCTCTCCCGGAGAGTTCTATCCTTCAAGCTCGTCACGACTCCCTCAATTTAAGCGGTGGACAAAGCCTCGTGGTTCCTTCTCATTAACAACTGTCGTCTTTACACACAGACCATAACACAAGGACACGCACGAGATCCAGAAGCATTGCTGCATCCGAGCTTGAGGGATAGAGGTCTCCCACCTCACATTCTTGCTTCAACAGAAACCTGGCTCTCCGCGGAT
>QNGE01007255.1:0-14559 GCA_008508345.1 Paragonimus westermani | reverse complement strand
TTCCAACATTTAGAGGAACATCTCGACACGATTTTGGAATACGGTCGAGGCGAGCATTGGGTGGACGGCGGACAGCACGAGCAGCCGGACGAGCCATCGCGCAACGAATTCGGACAAACAGACGAGGAATGGCAGGCAGAAAACCCCCCGATAGAAGGTGCCGATCACACACGTAAACCGGTCAGAAGTGCACACGACGTGTGAACGGAAACCGGGGCGGGGAGTGTTGCTGGTTGGAATTATGACTCACAAACGAGAGAGAGCGCGTTGCATGTGACTGGTGATTTGGACAATGAAGATTGTGCTTTATTGGACGTCTTTTCACTACAATAGGTGCACATTCAAGAAGACAAGATCATGATTGGCTGTCCGATCAGACTTTGTTACTAACTGCGTAGTCACATCGTGGAACAAATTACTCACAAACACCATTGAGGCCGCGGGCGTAGACACATTCGAAGGGCAGCTAGACAAATGTTGCAACAACCTTCTTCCTACTTTGTGCTAATCGATATATGATTTGTTTCAGTTGTTTATGACAATCTGGATTTGTCACTTCTTTTCTTCAATCCTTGCCCTCAGACCACCACTGAACGCATCGACAGAAAACAGATCACACCATTCAAGCATCAGGACGTTAACAGGCGCAGTACTTCACCAAGTCCTGGAATTGGAATTTGAAACTTGAAATTTACACTCAACAAGCTGATCATCGGCTTAATGATCAAGGTTATGCAAACGAAGATGATTTGACGATGAGTAATGTAATGCGCATCCGAAACCAGCGAGAGCGCACGAGTTGAATTTGAATTGTATAACGGGATGTGCCGTTGTGCTGTTGGTGCCGTTTTAGTTTACGTTTGTGCAGGCCGTGTGTATGGCTTACGGGGCCTTCGGCTCATTATGGTTCGTGGTGTTTTCTTTCTCAGGACTGCTATTCGAACCCCTACTTCGGGAGAACGCTGTCCCCCGGTGCGTCCACGTTGCACAAAAGTTGGCCCGCGAATGTTACGGGCATTCACAGTAGAGTCGGCTGTCCTGCATGAATTACCGAAGAATTACACCATCAGTGTGCGTAGATAGTCCCGGAAAAGTATGTAGAAAATTTTGTCTGGAAGGGCGGAAGTAGGAAAGCACATACTTTTGCGGAGGAATGAATGGACTTCATTATTTGCTCAAAATCCAAAGAATTTTACAGATCTCGCGACGTGCTCGACCATCACGAGATTTTGAGTGTCCGGACCAGGTGGAATGTTTTTTCGCTTGAGGTACATATGTGGAATCAAGAACGTCAAGCAAAGTTAGGTGATAAATGGGAGAATGTGAATTAACTATGGCGTACAATGAAATATGTGATTTCCTGGCAAAACCTTTCAGATGGCATCAATCACTTTGTGTTAGTTGATAAGACATATAACACATGCACAGTTGTTATCACATAACGCGAAAGGAGGTCCATTATCATTTTTCCCTAGTATGTGATTAATACCGAATTTAGACGTAAATTTTCTCTGTACGGCCGACGTATATAATGAGATAAACGTTCGACAACACAGAAAGATTGCCAGGTGTTCTGTCAGGCGGGGAGGAGCACAAACAGTAGCGTGAGGTTTCTATATAAACGTATGAAACAAACGGGTTGGGTATTTTTTCCAAGCACTTTTAGCGAGCTCAGCATTTGCATATTGATCCACAACCACACACACGGCTTATTAAATGGTGTTGGCCAAAGCTACATGGTTTAGACTTATAAGCACAGTAATATACATGAGACATAGGGTATTAACTGAGTGTGTACGACCTACAACAATTCGAAATTTCCTTATGAGTTTGGAATTTCTACGAAACTGCGGAATGCTTTCTCATTAATTCTGCCTACATTTGGTGTTCCCTTACAAAACGTTGCAGACAACATCCAGCGAAGTAGTAATTCAGTTGTCACTGACCCAGACAATAAGCATGATTCTTGAGCGAACGCAATGGATGCTCAGAAAAACTGGTATGGACCATGTTACGTAAGCATACGTCCTAAGGACCACACAAGACCATGTACGATAACCCTACTTTCTTATTAAGTGTTAAGTAAGAGCATACCGGTGTGAATGGGTTATTAGTAACGGGTATGTGCATATTGACACCTATATGTGTTGACTGTAGACATGTTTTCTTGTTTACAGGCAAGTCAAAAAGCATAACTGCGTATGAGATCTATCCTGAAACTGATAACTTTGATAAGTTCGATGGGTACGTAACGTAACATCACGCAATGTAGAGAGCCTCCTCTCAGATGTTGTTCGGTCCGTTTTCGAGGATATCGTCCTCAGACTGGTAGAGTTTGAAAATGGACATGACGTTCGTTATTGTTAGGAGAGTTTCTAAGCTTCGTTCAAATTGATATGTATTCCCACCGGCTGTAATTGTACACGTGAGTTTGTTCCAAATGTAGAAATATTTTTCCGAAAAAAAACTTGAACGTAGCTTTTTCGGGATTTAAAAGCCCCCAAAGTGAATTTTTTGTTCCTGGGCTTATACATAGAACTATGTTGTAAGCTAATCGAGAAGCTGGCGGTGGATTTATTGCCATAAATCAGATTATACATGAGTGCAAGGTTCAGCTTGAGTTGCCGTAGCCAAAGATGGACAGCACATTAAACTTTTGGTGAAGGCAGGTTGGAGGTTTCCCAGAGCTGGCCTACCAGACTTGCACATGTGGTTATATATGAACTTGCAGTACTCAGACCGGGGTCTTATGCATGGTTTATAAAAGTAATTAGAGTAACCTGAAAGAAGAATGAATGTTTAATGTAACCTATCACCCGTCTCGTTTCAGCTGTTAGGAAAGATATATTTTCCGCAAAAATGAATGGGTTTGAGTATCGTATACCCAGGTCGCGCACTGAGCAGGCGGTTGATATGCTGTGATCGTCCAGCTTCATAGAGCCATCTGATATGTGACAACCGTGAGCAACGATGGTGGATTTATTGGCTGCAAATTTCATCAGCCAAGTTTGACACCAAGGCTTTAATGACGAGAAGTCCTGTATATTTTTTAAACAAGAATCGAGATTGCCAAGATGAACAGTGTAGACAGGTTTGGTGTCAGTAGCGAGTAGGTATGGTATACCATGCATGTTTATATATATATATACATATATAAGAAAGAGTAACGGTCCCAGAACGCTTCCTTGAATCACGCCACTGCTGACTGGTCTGGGGGTTGGGGTATTTTTACTATATTTACTGTTTGTGTGCGGCCTATAAGGTATGAAGTAAACCAGATAAGCAATGGATCAGGTATATCAAAAGATGCTATTTCGGTCGGGAAACGCTTTTCAGACACACGACCGAAAGCTTTTTCCATGTCCAACAGTATAATGACAATCGCATCTTCTGAATCAGCAGATTTTGTAACATGGTTAAGAAATTCCAGCTGGCACTTAATGGAAGAACGTTTGTTGAGGAACCCATGTTGGGAGTGGGTTATAAGGTTTTGTGGTAGTAAGAATTCGACAACGCGACATTTTATTACTCTCTCCAACACTCTTGAACAATTGAAATATGATTGATGGGACGATACTTGCTAACATCACGCCGCTAACCACTTCGGTAGTGTGGCTTAATCAGAGAATTTTTCCGCTAAGGATGGAGGGAACCTTGTGTTAAATATAGTATGTTGATATTAAACAAAATTAGAGAAATGACCTCCCCTCCGTGTTAGAGAGCAACAGGTTGAATGCCATCAGGATCAGGTAAATAAGAAGGTTTTATAATAGCTAACTGGGAGCGTATGACCCCTGCATCACCAGGGACATGGGTTAGGAACGTACATGTACTTATTTCATTCATCACGGCATTTGCATCCTAAAATTTCTCACAGACATCGCTGACAGACTCGAAAGATGCTTCCATCAGTAGTAACAACCGTCGAAGATTATGGACATCAATTCCTGCAAAGAATCGGTCTCTTAAGTGAATCTGCAGTTGATAACAGAAATTGTACTTTGCTGAAGTGAAAGGATAAATGCACGGACTTCTTGATCATCGTTTCTTAATAAAGTGTGGAATGTTGGTTTCTCCGCAGCTCCAGAGTTGACAGGCTGAGCGTGCTTGAGTAACAGATGCCTCAAAGAATCATGCGAAAATGAAAGAGGCGAATCCGGAAATACCGGGTATTCGATCAGACCATGCGCATCCTTACTGGTGACCGTGAGGAAATGCGGCGTTTCCTTTTATTCTTTCATATCTCTGAAGATAATACACCAAATGTCAAATCGTTTCAGATAATCTCCGATTTCCCGTGAATTTGAGTGGATATTCAGATTTTCCATGTTCATTTTCCAAATCATGGGAAATATCCTGCCCGCGACACCAGTTGTGGTCACTGGAAATAGGTATTAGGCATTGGAAACTTAGCTCAAACCCAGAGCTAGTTTCTACGCAGCAGTAATAAAGCAGCACGTCGGGCAACGAGTTCGTGGTGTAATCAGTATCTGTACAGCAGAATTATTCATGAAGTAAACAACAGCCTACAATGTTCAGTTATGAATTACGATTACTACAATTATTCACAGAATTCATATGAACCGTGCAGATTGCTCATGGTCTCAACAGATGAGATAGGACACACGTCCTCTACTAGTTGGTCACCTTCGTGCTATTCAGTGTGGAGTAAGCAGAACAAAAATAAGGACTACCGGATTTTGCCAATGAAGCACCTTCAATCCTCAAGGTTGCAGAGATATTAGTGGAGGAAACATTACCAGTACCGATGCCAAGTCTTAGACGTTGTTGGTATATTCGGCGACATCTATTGGTACTGTAGCGACTAGCGGTCCTGTAGCTTCTCTAAGAATCCCGGCTGTCACCATCTTTTGTAGCTTATCTGTTCCACACGCATGATCTGTGTACTTCTGCTATAGGAGGCCACTATAGGATGCCACATTCTCTCGTCGTGTAACTAATTTCACGCGGCAAATGCTTGCTCTTCTCCTAGTGACCCGTTAATCAGTCCATTCTTCAAGGTGGTTTGATCTGGATCTTTTTGAGCATTGTTTAACGCATTCGAAGGTTCTATACACTTTTCCCCTAGCGCGCTTCTGAATGCGACCGAGTGAACTGGAACCAATTTCACCCTTCCTTCGTCTCTTCTCTTGGTTGCTACCGTTGATCCCAGACTAGGCTGGAACTAACTACTCTTCCGGTTTAATCGTTAGCGTACGGCCGGTCGTTAGCTTCTTCAGTTAATTTTCTCGTCGGTACCATTTTTGGCCTTATGAGAGATCTCCTGTGCATTTCATCTAAGCAATATTCGGTCTCTACTGTCAGTGGTCTTTTTGCTTTTCGCGTCTGGTAAATTCGTACCTGGGAGAAGCGACTTAGGGCGCCGTGCACTAATGTACGAGAGTACAACCTTCGCGCAGAACTCATGATGCATCAGGAGTTAACTAACCAGTGCCTAACATAACCGGAACATCCCAGGTGAAAATTACAGTCTTCACCTCAGTCGTTAGCGCATCTATATCGAGTACTAAAAGTACGTTATATCACGCCTACATTCAGAGCGATATGACATGTTATTAACTAAAACTATCCATGAAACATCACCAAAACAATCACGCGATAAGTGACCAAACCGGAGGTGCGTGACAATGAAATAATCTAGAATTATGGAACTAGGCTGGATAAGCAAGATTCACACTTCAATGATAACCACCTATTATCATGTCAGACATATCTATTACAGTGAAAAATACCATTCTCAAATTATCCATAACAGGACGGTTACTGTGTCGCCTCTCGAGACGATCGGGCAATCTGGTTGTTTCTCTCAAGCAAAAGTATCTGAGCGTCCAAATTTGATAATTTGGTCATGCCTAGTGTGAGGTCAATGGCACAGTGGTCAACACGGTTGCCTCATGAAAACGTGGCCGGAGTTCAACTTTCGGCCGTGACAAGGATATGCACTACTAAAGAGCTCTAATGAGAGCAAAATTCGAGTTTAGTGTTTCTTTTGGAAAGAGGCTGGCTGGAAAGTCTATCTGAATGCGAAGGCTGCAATCAAATGTGAATGGTGATCAACGTAAAAATAAACAGAATCTCTGGCTACTCATCAGTCATCCATAATTACCACTCAAAGACAAAATCAGTCCTACGAAAGCATTTTATTCGCTGAAGTTTCTAAATTTTGGTTGGTCAACGGAGTAGAAAAGATTGGCCTGGCCTATTCTCAGCCAACATGACAGAGTCGGCCACATGTTCACCGGGTGGTTGCGACGGTCGCGTGGTCGCTGTATCTACTCAAGCATACAACGGAATCTTTAATTTCCGGCCTCGTGTTTCGACCGAAATGCTAAAACGCCCGAGAAAATCGACACCGATGATGCCGAACGGAACGGCAGCAAGAACGAAAATGCAACGGAAGTTACGCCGAAGATCCAAATCTAGTGTCAACGACTGTCTACCAAGAGCATCGGTGGTGGTGCGATTGGTGGCTTGGGGATGTGGAGAGCCTGACTGTGTCATCTCAGAACGAACCAGCAGGCATACGCAATGTTTCGTCTCTGTGTCCACCAGGAATGCGGTTCCAGCGGACAAGTTCCGGACGATCTTAAGGCGACTGGGGGTTGATGCGCTGATGACGTAAATCGCCACTACGCGTCGGCGACCCGGTTTTCCCGAAGCCGTGGGTTGTACACCTCGTATCTTTCATGGTACCAGCAATATTCTGTGCGGAGCTGTGGGTTACATCGACGGGGGATCTGTTGAGACGATTACACCGCGGGGGTCGGGTTCGTGAACCGCTAATCGTCATATTTCCTAAATCCTTGTGCAAAGCAGCTACTTCTAACATAGGGCGTTGATCTCCACAGGGTCTATTAAGTGAGAACCTACGGGATGTTCCGCGGCTGAGATGGTGGGGATGACGCTTAATCGTGAAGTACTGACATTGCTCAGCGTTGGATCGGAATCGGACAAGCAGTCTTATGCTTACACACCCATGCAATCACGCGCCTCAGCTCATGCTGGATATGTCAGGTAGAAAACTAACCAACCACGTTTGCAGGTACTTACCTATCCTACAGTTGGTTATCGATCGTTTGCCTTTGGTTATGCATCTCTTATATGAGAGTACCAGTGAACGAATTAATAAGTACTGTATTTGGTGGCTTGCTTCCTCGTGTTCTGTTCACCAGAGTGGAACAATTTAATGGTTGGCGACATGGATGGGATAGCTAGAACAGCATTGTTGGGACTATCACAACAACAGTGGGAGCTGCAGCTGTAGCAGAATCAGTTTAAAAAGCAACAGAAATCGATGCAACACCATCAGAATGCTTTTTTGGAACAGCGGCAGACGAAAGTTGAAGTTCTGAGTCACTCACAGCACAACTAACTGCTCTGGTTATCTCACATACAGCCACCACTTCAGAATCGAAGCTGAAGGGTACCTTGGCAAATAGTATTCGTGTGTTCAGTTACGAAACAGACAACGGTGTAAAACTTTCGTCTTGGTATAAGCGTTACGGAGACGTTTCCCTAGTTGGTGCAGCAGCTATGGGCTAATTCGCCAGTGTGCCTCTTGTTATAGAAATTAGGTGCAGCTGAACATGTACAATATTGTGCATATATTATTTCACAGAAGTCCCGTGATCTCACTCCGAAAAGTATTGTTTCAAAGCTTTGTTCCATTTTCGGTGAAAAACATTTGTGTTTTATATTCGATACAACTGCCTACAAATTTCTTGATAAGCTACAGAGGTTATCCTAACGTATGTTGGTGGGGTAAACCGAGATTGTGAGCAGTTTCAGTTATAACAGATCTCGGACTCACAGTTCAAAGCTCTAATATTTGTTGACGGGTTGACATTCCCAGAGGATGCCAACATACGACCGCCTCTTTGAGCAAAACTGGGCTCTTCCACAGAATTGCCGGTACAGGACATAACGACGGAGTACATGCACCTAATGAATGCTGCGGTCGACCTCTTCTCCCAGTGGCGTAGCGTGAGTCAACCGAGTTACAAGGCATAACCGTCCACCGTTTGTTCGTTTTGACGTGCACTTCCGTATGCAGTGGACATCTTTTGCTTGTTGATTGTATGAACCGTGGAACTTCGTCCGATTCTGTCCGTGTTGCAGACACATTTGTCAACAGTGTAATTGTGTGGACCACAGAGAATCACACAGAAGGCAATCAAACCAAGGCTTGCGTCTACGCTGCCAGTCTAGTATGGTGCTTACTATTGCTCACAGTAGGAAATGTATGACTCTTCATGACGAAAATCCCCAAGTTCAGTTGTAGAAAGATACTGCGTCAGATACTGCAATCATTCCTCGTTTAACATGGAGTAATCACAGAAGGTCAGTATAAAAGCCAACAAAAAGAGTAGCCGAGAGCGCTAGTGATGATTTAACCAGTTACCTCCGTTTTCAAAATAGATGTGACTCTAGCGTTTGCTGTATGTCTCCTAGCTATCATTCAATATTTTTGGGCACAAACTAGATGGGAAAATTTGATCTGTGGAACGTGCCGTTCAGCTCCGTTTGTGATGCACACAACTCTATTATTCATTTGTCGACATTTTGTGATGTGGTCGCTGTCTCCAGTAAACCGAGTAGTGATTTTTGCAGCGACTACCAGACAAGTATCTTGTCGTTTTAAAACAATCTGGACAGATGCATAACGGTTTAAGTTTAAATTTTCATTGAAACAGGAAGCAGGCCAGTGTTTTGTGCCAAACGTTTCTTGTCATATTCAATAAGAGCGACAATAAACGCTGAATTAGACTGTCCAGAAACCACAGAAGTGCTGAAAGAAATGAACTGCTTCTCTTGGGCCGTCCCCACTGTAACGGTTAGTAATGTCAACGGCTCCATTCGTCTTTGTCACGATTTCTCAACGGGGCTGGACAAGGCCTTGTAGACGCATCATTATCCGTTTCTGGTGTCAGAAGACCCATTAACTTGACTCAGTGGTCGCAAACTGTCCTCTTTCTGATGCACACCTCCATGGTGGAGTGGCAGATAGTTGTAAATATCTACTAAAAATATACACACATCGGGGACTGTGCTGTCACAACAGGCGTGCATTTGGCATTACATGTGCATCAGCAATATTCTAACAAACTCTGGATACTCTGCTTATTGGGTTGTCCTTCGCTAATCCTTACATGGGTGATGTTGTAAGTCCTTTACCAGAAGAGCACAAAAAGTACTTACGAAAACAAAAAATGTGAATTTTTATTGCCGCAAATCAATTATCCTGGATTTATCGCCGATTGCAATCGTCTTCGTTCTGACTTCCATAAACCCTCTATGGTAGTTGGAAATACGCAATATTGATCAGGAATGTGCATAACTCAAAACGAGAGTTAGTTAGTTAGTTAGCAATAACGCAGAATGTTGGCCAGCGAAACCGTAACGTAAGCAGTACAATGTATTACGTAATTATTCACGCAGTAAAGCAACGGCAGCACACCATGTTCAGCTATGAATTGCGTTCACCACAATCTTCGTGATTAAAAACTTCCCTTATCTGATCGCGTACAACTACAATCATTCTTGGGTTTTGTGAACTACCATGAAAGTTTCGTGCACAACACGCATCAACCATGATTCCTGGCGATTATTCCAATACCGCTTTCCTCCACTATCCAAACTCTTGTATCCAAGAGATTGCTTGTAGTCCTGATAAAGACTTGACGAAGAATATTCCCGCCGCCCATTTAGTGATATGCTGTGTTTTACACACTACCGAGGATTCCGTAACAGTGGTGGGAGGAAGTTTCTCTTCTCCATTTGTCGCATCACGGTGGATTCATTCGAGCTCAGTGGTAGGGGAAACTTGATATCAACCGGTTATTAGCATCAAGTTCTATGGTCCGAACTGAACTGAACTGAACCAAGAGCACCCTTAAACAATGTACTACACAAGGAGACCAGATGGGCTTGGTGTCATGAGCGTCAATCTGTGTTTGGGGTTTCCAGCTAGTCTTGCCCTCCGACCTATTATTGATACATTATGATCTTAATCTTCTTATTAGTTTAGCTGCTGATGCGTCTGACTATGACATTGAAACTGTGATTTCACACTGGTTTCCTAACTGTCACCAAAGGGCAATCAGCCATGCTTCGCGAACACTGTTACCTGCAAAGCGAAATCGTAATCAGGTACAGAAAAAAGGTTTGACTCTAATTTTCGCTGTTAAAATTTCCATAAGATGTTTCACGGCAGACGATCTATATTGCGTACAAATCATAAACCGCTGTTATCCATACTGGCCTCATCAGGGGGTGTACCTGTTCGCACGGCTAACAGACTTCAACGTTGGGCTGCATTACTCATCCGTTAAGATATTGTGCTCGATTCAAACTAGACAGAGCAGTTTGGTCACGCGGGCGTTATTTTTATACAGACTACACATAAGTCCAATAACGAACTAGGTGAGAACGTGGTGCTTTCCTCTATTGAGATTGGCGCTGATGTGAGATACATGTTTCAAGAGTCTGTCAGGAATTTACCTGTTAGTTCTACAATGAAACAAAACGCCTCAGCATGGATCCTTCTAAAATACCTTAAGAACAGTGCTCATCGTAATAAAGGAGGGTTCTGGATAGGAATAGGACAGACAGTCTTGTGCCTACACACCCATACAATCACGCGCCATAACTTCTGCCGGATACGTCAGGTTATTTATCTCTTATATGCTTGTATCAGCGAACGAATCAATACACACTATACTTGGTGACTTCTCAACTCGTGTTCTCTCTCTACCCAAGCGGGGCGATTTAACAATCAGAAGTAGCTGGAAACGCTTGACCACTTTGTCGGAGACCTCGGGAGCATCTTACAGCGGGTTCCAAGCACAACAGCATAGGCTGTCTCAACTAGCTTCCGCATCCACTAATCTCTTAAAAGTGACTCGTCCGTGTAGGGATTACAAAGAGTTTGCTGCATCTTTCGAAGCAGTTTATAGGGACACTTGTAGCCTAGCTGTAACCCACTGAAAAACCGCTGCAAGCGGGTCCCCAATGGCGGGGTTACATACCTGATTGCGGCGTTCTTTTCTGCGATGTTCCGCAGGCTGAGTAAGAAGGGTGTCACGTAATTGCAAAGTGATTTTATTCGAAAGCCTAGACATTAAGTGTCTGAAAGTCACCTGATCAGACGAAGTTATGTTGTTAACAAACTCGGCCTCAAGAAAGGTGAACCACAAGAGTAGGTTGTTAGAACAGTTCAACAGACTAACACTCAGTCATTTCTCACTATCAGAAACCAAACGCCAATGGAAACAAACATTTAGCGCGTTGTCCTCTGTGTATTGACATGGAACCTGAAAAATAAAGTGTACAGAAAAGCGCACCAAGCTAACGAGGCGTGTCGCTTGACACTGTCTACTACGTAGTTTGTAGATACAGAAACGTACCAGTATTTACTGGTTAATTTTTTACTAGCCCAATGAGCACAGTTCGATGGGCGCACAACTTGATTCTCATAGTGGTGCACGTTGACAAACTTGAGCTATTTTAGAACTGTTAGTAAAAACCATGTCTGACATCCTCGATTCTTGCAAACCAAGCACTGTTGGAAGACCGATATGAGAACGAATGAAATTCCGTACAAAACGCACCAATTTTGGTCTACTACGCTGATAACTGCGGTTCCAAAAAAGACTGACAGGTGGCATTTAGACGTTTCCAGCAGGACTGAACAACAACCAGTTTCAAACTTCAATTTACTTTTGGTGGACATGCATCTGGCATAGTTGGATGAATACTCGGACTTTTGCTAGTTGAGTTGCGCAAGTCGTCAGTTACTTCAATATTATCGCACAGGATTGGCTTTGTCACACCTGTCTGTGTTTTCTAGTTCTATCAATAGATGCTGATCAGTTAAATAGTGAACTTTGACGGCAGTTATGTTTGGTGACGTAATAAATCTGATCGATGCAAATGCTACAGATTCAGACGGAATACCGTCACTTCATGTTTGTCCGTGTACCTGTACATGTGTAACGCACAAACTTTGTAAGCAGTCGTGAGATATTGCAGAACGTTCCAAGACAGAATCACATTTCACAAGATTAAAATACGAGATGTTTCTTATCCGTTAGCCGTTCGCGTGATTCGTTAGTCACGGGTTGACCGATTTCCAATGTAAACCATTGATACCGGTAAACAGTTTAACTGTGATGTTTGTACGTCATTATTACGATCATTGTTAGCACCAGCTTTCATGTGAATTGCCGTTGTCCATGTCTAGTACAGCATCGCCAGTATAAATATTGTCTAAAATGGGTTCCAGCAAGTTGGAAGAGACACAACCGTGAAAAATCTGGGCCTCGGCTGAATTCGACTCGGCGTACCAAGAAGCGGCAAATGCTCTGCCAGCTGAACTTTGAGCCCATACCGGAAGCTCAGAAATATTATGTCTGGACTAAGTTACGTATCGTACGCACTGTTTTGCATGGAATTCACCAAGCGGTCCGAGGGACCAACTGCTTCGGGGGTTTTAGCCATGGGACTGCTGAAAGCTCTGTTGAGCACTGAAATTGTGTTAATTACAAGTAATGTGATAGAATTCATAATTTGCAATGGATTTCATTGCTGCCGGCTGTAATTCGTGGCTCTGTTTGTAGACCACTTGCCTTGTTTAGACGTGTCATTTTCTTCCACCAGAGACAAGAACAAGCCCATAGTTTCTGCAACTCAGTCTCCTGTAAGGTGCCAAATGTGCGAAGCTACTCACCAGAAGTACAGTCAAGTTACCTAACATATAAAGCCTGTTTCAGCCCAGTTGTCCGAGTGATAGTACACTTCACTCTGCTTACTGGATAAAAATATGCTGCTTCAAGATTTGAATACTGGGTTTTTTCCTGCACAACTGAGTATTCTAAACACGAATAATAACGATAGCGCAAAGTGAGCAAAATAACATTACTGTACTCCATCAAAGAAGATAAAAAAGAATCAAGAGGAACTAAGCATTCCATTACATTACAGAATCTAAGTTAACGAATATTTCATTCCTAAAATTTCAACCACACTTATACTTTCTCCAAAACTTTCAGTTTAATCAGAAAGTCCCCAAGGGATCCCAGTGGATATTTGCGCGTCACCAGAAATCATTTTCTCCCCTCCACTGTATTGGAGATCAATTTACATGGTCTGGTGTCTTCAGTACTGAGTTCTGTTTCAGACTTATCTTGAAGTCCACTTCCATTGATGAAGACATGTACATGCGATGAAGGTAAGATGAAACACGCATTTCAGAATAAGATTATTTACCTATGGCGGTACGGTGTTTGAATCTGTCATACGCTGTTATCCTATGTTCACTGTTCACTTCTTTGTTAAATTGAGGCCGGCAATAATTTGCAACCATTAATAAGGAACTCCGTTTACACCACTTCAGAAATCATGCTGTGTTGATAGTGTCGGATACGTTTAAGTGGGGAAATGCTATTTAACAAATAATTAAAAGCGGCTTGCCAGCCGGATCCTCGTTAAAAGCAGATGAACATATTCACCTGGTTGCAAAATGAAATTGCCATTTACTGAAAGCTCTATATATAGTATATCCCAAAGAGTTGCCTACATTCCCCATAACAGACTCAAAACAGGTTGTAATTTGGATGTTGCGTTTGGTATTAGGAAAAGTAACTTGGTGTCAACTAAAACCCACAACACTGCGGGAGACGAGGTTGGAAAATAGCGTCACAAACTCACGTTGTTGCTTTGTGGTTTTGTTGGTGTCGTTCTATAGTCAGCCGTGAAACATATCTGATACCACTCAAGCGTCCTCGCTGGTTAGCCACTGTAGACCATTAAGTAAGTTATCGCAAATGTTTTAGCAGCTGAATATTCAATCTTTGAATTGACTAAGTTTTCAGCTGCTCGTCAATAGTACTGTGGCATTAATGCATCATTGACTGTGCCCATACGTTATCATGCCCATGGCACTGTTCCATTTTTTTGACAAATTATGAGTTCGGCAAGGTTTAGCAGAACAACCCATTTTCGTCGCAAGTATTAGTAGTTTTCTCTGTTACCTGTTCAACCATTCACTAGCCCTAACATGCTAAACGACAATAACCTCAACTTGAATTGTAATCCTGAATCAAGCTTACCCTGTAGCTGAAACTAGTGTTTGATAATAGTGGCAAGAAAACTTACGATTGACTCAATACCTGACAATGACTTTCATGTAGGAAATCAAATAACAAAGAGATTACAGATTATTCTGTTACATGGTCACATAACCGAAGTAGGGATTAACCGACGAAAGACATTTTGACCAATAACACTAAGATTAACAGGATCGTCCAATCTACACAAACTCATTGTAACTTCGAGTTATATCCCTGTCAAGGACTACTGATGGACATACTATGAGTTCGCTCAGTGATTCACTTTACTTCTTGATATAATTCATAAAGTCTTGAGCCATAGTTGAGTGAAACATTCACTTGAAGTTCCTGACATTTTAAACTACCTTTCGAGGTATTCCTCTCAAAATATTATAGCGAGAAGGCGTCCAATAAAGCACAATCTTCATTG
>QNGE01007254.1:0-24339 GCA_008508345.1 Paragonimus westermani | reverse complement strand
TAGCAGGCCTGTTCGACGCCGGTCGAAGCCCACATTGTGTAGGTCTAAACATCTTGATTTTATTTGATTAATCGAATCCGCATAGCTCAATGGTCATAAGTTGTCATTGTGGCCCAATGTCAGATCACAGATTGTGCACAATTCACTTAGGCCTTAGTGTGAATGAATACGCGTCCGTTGCACCTGCACTCACGGCAGATGGGTTTAGTTACTAAAGAATGGTCTAGCAATGTTGTGCATCTCTAATCGGCTCAATACAACAACAACAACGTGATATTCTGAGCCTAAACGACTGCTTGTGACGAGGTTTCCCGCTCACTATGTCGTATCTGTCTCAGCGCTCTCAGAGCACGACAGTGAAAGTCAAGTCTCTATCACCAACTTTACCACACGGAGCACACTCAGTTGTTAGATGATTGCAGATAGCTCAGCTGCAAGCTACTCACCATTGTACCGGTCAGCCCCCTTTTGCTGATATACAAACAGGTTCAGAATGCTTACGAGTGGTAGACGTCGAACAAATGGAGCAAAATAAGCTATTGATCGAAAGCAGGTACATAATTCCTATAAAGAAAACGTGCGCAGTAAAAGATGAATGTATTACAAGTGATTGCAGTTCGTATCACTCTGTAGGCTCCTCAGCCGAGTTAGCATCCGTTGAACTAAACAGACATCACGTGATTGCTTTAACGACAGGTAACAGGCTCCAATTCCTCAGGCACTGGCGTGGACACAATGGACACGTGAACTTTTGTGACGATTTGCACATTAATCTATCAGTTTAAAAAGACTACAACGGTTAAGCTACAATTTGACCGCTTTGTGTCTACTCAGTTTACAAATGAAAAATGGTTGACCGCCCTCATTAACCTCTCCATTTTTAACATCATCCTCAACAAGTTTCAAATTTCCCACAGGTGAAAACAATAACAGCAACAGCATGAACCGTGCGATCAGTTCCACCGTTGTGAACAATAAAAAATGAAACTATGCCAACAAATTCGCACTGTTAGCATCATCAGCATATCTAACGCCACAAAAGTGATTAATTTGAGTCACCCTTATGGCCATTCTTCACAGTTATACCGCTTTTCATCTCTGATTCAAAATCAGTCCTCTGTCATTAACACTGACAAGCCCCAACGTCGGAATGACGGCTCAACGACTCGCCATTATCGGAAAACTTTTTCTATCGATCATTTGGACAGTATCATTGAGAGAGGATAAGTCACTGATCATTAATGTTTGGTTCATTGAGTACTAATCGTTGAGCAGGTTTGCTTTTGCTCTCGAATCGTCTCCATCACCTCAACCGACAACAACCGGACAAAAATCATGTATATCACTATTAAAGTCAACATTCATCAACATCGCTGAAACCAGTAATTAAAAGGTTGGAAGCAACTGATGAAATTTAACGACAGAATCTCGAATATGTAGTTACTTTCCAAAATAAGCTAACAGCAACTTCATGAGGATATAAAACGCCACATGAGGTTGTCTGTGTTGATCACCTCATAATAACAGCATCTAAAGTAACGTGAATCGAACAAGGACGTTATCAACAATACGTGCAGCTGAAACGAACACAATCGACAAAAACTATTAACTGTCATAATCGCTGATACAAACGGCAAACTCTCGTCATTTTTTTCAATGGGTTTAGGCAACAATAAAAAGAAAGGAAGTTTAAAAGTCTTTTTTAATCAATAAACAAGAGTTCTTTGTGCTCAGTGAAAGCATTAATATAAAAGCCTCAGACAGATTGAGTCATCGGTCGGGGAAGGGGGAATTTTCGAGTGAACACGAGTTAACTTTAGATCGAAGCGGGCAGTATTCATACCTCAGTACGACTGTGTCTTGTGCAGAATTCTTCTTGTCCCGTGAAGAACACCATTTACTCCTATTGTTCAATTTTACAATCAAGCTATTGGTGTTTCTGAAATTTACTCATAACGTCGATATTTAACACGTCTGTATAAGGATGCATCAGCTACGCATCAGCTTATCCCGAAAAAGAGCTCTTCAACTGTTCAAGCATACGTGAAAGAATTGTACTAAACATTGCTTCGTAGAGGTTAAACTAACTAAGACAGATTCATTAGATCAGTATTTTCAGGTACAGCTTACGGGATAAATCGTCAGACAATTTACACTGACAATCAATTAACCGCTTTACGAAATTCAACCAACAGTGCTGGATGGAATAGACAACATTTCAGAACTGCGGAATTATAATTTGATAGATCATTTGGTTCGCAATATTCTCATGTTCCGCTGGTAATATTTAGGTAATCGAGCTGACAATTTTCGAAAATGTACACAAACAACAGTACTGAATCAAGCATTTCAGAATTAGTGGGTTAACTTGGAAGCTAGTCTCACTAAGGAAAATTTTACAAACCCCAGTTATAAATGCCATTTTTGTTATGGTCTTACTCAGCTCCTAGTCTCGTTTCAATATATGAGGCATAGTTGAAGCCACCAACAGTTTTAGTATGTTACTGTAAATTGGAGTAACAACCCGCTTTGAAAATTGGAAATTACCGGCCAGGAAATATTACACCGCATTTTATGTTTGGAGTGATCATTTTGGCTCTAAGCTTATTACTGCTGATATTTTTAACAATCAGCCCACGGAAAAATCAAGATGACGATTTTTACAAACGACTTCTGGAAAAAGTTTGATTATTTCATCAACAAGAAATTCGTTTTCATCACTCAGCTCTCGATTTACCCCATTAACGAGTTATCCTACAACCTCGACAGCGACAAACTTTCCGGTAAAGAAATGCATACTTAAAGAGGACTAAACTTCTTAGGCAGAAGCCAAGATAAAACAAGTCTGTACTTTTAAACCGTTTTCAGTATCCATCACACATTTGTTTAACTACTACACACTATGGTGACCACCCCTAATGGACACGACAGTTGACCGCTCGAACGAAGTGAGTGATATAGGGGAGATCATTATTCTGTTCCTCTTTTATGTGTGGGCAAACGTTTGCAGTTCGTTTCATCAGAGGAAGGACAACTTGAACGTCGTGAGGTCTTTGTTCGGGATGATGCATCAGCTAATGGCCACGACCTCACCGTATAAGATGATTTCATACGAAAGGTCGCAGACGTTCCTGTTCTCCGATTATTTTTCTTCCATCCCAGGTTATACCGGCCCGCTTTTAACTTCAGTTGTTTTTGTAATTGGGATTTTCTCGTTCACTGTAGCTCTTTCACGTCTGGCAATATTATCTTCACGTCTCCGATCACGCTTTCGGTGTAAATGAAAGCTTTTAATGTGAAGAGTGACAAACTACGGACGTCTTGCTTTCGTCAGAAGGAGTGAATTTCAGGCATGGCTGATCCAAAACTTATGTTGGACTGACGACGAAATCAGTGTGAATTAGTTCAGCTGGAGGGACTATTTAAATTCTGTAATACGAACCGCCTTGAAATGACTACTGTTCACCCACAATTAAATCCAAACGACCGGAAATGGAGTTTTGGTTGTCGTTCTACAAAAACATTCTCTGACATGCACAGCCATGAAACTCAGTTGTAACTGCTTTGTAAAATCTGTATTTTGTTGCCCTTGAGGAGTATGCGTCGTAAATAAGGTCGCATTAGACGTTTGTCACAACGGTTACTGTTACTAGGAGTAGCGTCGTGATATTTCGACGTAAGTGAATGTGCTGTACACGAAAATGTTCCGTTTCATTTTGCTTTCATCTCACTAGACTATGAACCATTGAGCAAATACGTGAACTCTATGTTAGCCTATTCTAACTAGAAACTAGTTCAAAAAGAACCTGCCATGTTTCAACCGACAAATGAACGTTGACTAGGATACGAGGTATGGCAAGAGCAACTTCCAAGTTGTTTGTGTTTATGAGTTATTCATTGTGGATTTGCATTTTTATGTCCTCCAGTTTCACCACACATACTGTTAAGTGGTCGAAAGAACAGTAACTGAAACAGGGTTAATTTACCCAGGAGATGATCGTTTTTCGTTTAAATTCGCATAGAACAATCGGTTTTTAAATAAGAATACACAGTTGGGCGGTGCTAGTAAGCAGTTGTATACTGAGATAATCACTGATGGCAACAGCGTTAATGTGGAATGCTGGGTAACTGATAGGCGTTCCGACAATTCTAAAGTCACCCAGAACTCTTTATAGGAAGTTTAGACCAGACTGCCACTAATTGTCGATTTTCTCAGACTCAGACAGATGAATGAACTGGATCCGGCAGTCTCAGTCGAGTATTACTTAAACGTTACACAATGACTATAAGAAATAACTGCAACATTTCGCGGATATGGTTATGAAGGTTAGTTTTCAAATGTGTTGTTCACCGTTTGGTTGAGGCAGTCACAAATTAGTACTGCTTACCTCTGTTTTGTTGTCCAAATTTTGATGTTCTCAAAGGATACCTGTTCAACCGTCTTTGAAATTTAAATTCCAGAGTTTTAGTCCTTCAGTAGTCGACATCATTTGCCAACAGCTACAAAGATAACTTCAAGATGCCACACTACTCTCAGCCTTTGGCGCTTGACTGTGATTTTCATTTCACTTCTGTGACTAACTAACGTCGCTCGCGTTATTCTTCCAGAAATTTCGTCGTATTGCGAGAAAAAATGAGGTAAGTTAACACCGACTAAATGACCTCGTGTTCTCTGAATTCGAATTCTCTGACATAAGACAACAGCACGTTAACCCATATAGCCTGACCCCACGAATTAACACGATCTAGCACTGACTTCTCATGGATTCCAGATTATGGCAACCTCGCATCCCTGTGGTTGATTCTCGTTAAACCATACTGGCAGAATTTAAAACTTGATACCGTCTTTGTAATCACTGTAGATGCATATTATATTCCTTTGGTCCTATTTTTCAGTTGCATACGGAGAACGCCCATGCATTTCAGGTGGTGTTTTTTATGCCAGTTTTTTTCTCTGCCGATCCGCCGTGTCCCTCGGAACTGCCTGCTGTGTGACCCAAATCCTGATGTTTTATCAGTAATAATCCAAGGCAGCTGTAAATGACAACAGTTTGTCGACTACTGAATGCAGTAGCTGTTACATGGAAGTTAGAGTTACTTGATTCAACTTAAAACAAAATTATGGTGGTTGCAACCCAACGATGCAGTGATTCAACGTACAACCACGAACGCAAATGATATATCATACGTTTATCGCATAACTCTGACGTCGCTGTGTGCGCTCCTCTCATCTCAAGCTGTTTGAAGTTTGTTGAACCGTTAAAAAATTTCCTGATATTACGTCCACATTTAACCCAACTACTTTAGCGCTTATTTTTTAGAAGCAAAGTGATGAAACGTAAAAAAATCTACCTTTCTTTGTAGGGTATAATAAATACAGTTGTATATATGCTGATTACCGTGAATCTCAAGTGAACATCGCATTATGGAATCTGATGCAAAATGGCCAGCTACCAAAGTCATGAAAATAATCACACTATACTATCTGTTAACAAATTATTTCTTCAGGCTGGTACTGGATATCTGTGATGATCCATGAACAGAATAAGTTTACTGATTTATTACATCATGTTATGATTTTGCTTATTTTCTAATACAACTTAGCTGGTGGACATGGCGACCGCATGAGCATTATTAACGTGTGCTCTCACATGTGACAATATACGGATCTTTTTGGGCCAAATAAACAACAGGTAACGAAACGTGATTTCTTCTCGCTTTACTGATTACGTTAATTGCAGTTCTGCTCCAGTAACTAACATGAAATGGATAGAGGCAAAGCGTTTTGCACGAGCTGAACAAGTTGTTGAAGTTGAAGAAAATAAGGATAAGCCCAGTTAAAAAATATTTTTTACTAAATCTGACGAATCCTGGCGACAAGATTTCACCGATCGGGTTTCGGTTACTTATGTAAAGGCCAGAGTATGACATTTCACATCTCTGGTGTGAACAAGTGTGTTTCAACAGATCGGCTTAAGTGAAAAATACATATTGATTCTCCAAGCTTGTAACACCGTGGAGAGGTTCGCGATCCCAAAATGACAATAGAGACATTATGTTGCATACAGCTCTCAGTTAATTACTATTTTCATATTTATTACATTGTGTCTGTCCCGAAGAAGGCACTAAACTTGAGCTTGTTCGTCACATTTTGTCTCAGAACAAATCTTGTCAATGTAGCTTAACACTTGAGACAACAATGTTATCGGTCACTGCCTTCCTTTTGTAAGACTTTGGTGGTAGGTACATATCACATTCATCTTTTCAGCTGGTCACAACGACATGAAATAGTACATGACCTTCACGCTTATTTATTGTTGACAGGCCAATCTTAATTTGTAGAAAGGTAGAAGCACACGGAAACCTATGCACTTTTCCTTCAGTAATTGCAAAGAAGTTGGTAAGCGGTGCAAATTAACACATAGCAAACAAACGCACGAGCAAATGTTTCATCTATTCCACGCCGAAAATTGAGTACCACACACGATCCAGCTCAATTTGTACTTTTAACCATTCTGCTAGTCTCGTTTTGGTTTTTCGCCTTGATAAATGTTTAGACGGAATGTGTCTTGAGAAGTAACTGAGCAAAAATTCGGACTGACTTACATAACCCATCAAGGGAGGAGTTTTGGTGTGTTGATGTTGCAAGTACATACCGTTGTCTTTGACGTAGACATAGCATACATCTCTACCCTCGCGCACTTCACGTCACTGTTTAACAGTGTTCAGGACTACAGTTTAAGGAGTAAAACGCCAAGCTACTGGAACACATAAGCAACAAGTCAACTAACTCATTTTGTAATTTGACATTTCAGTATGTCGAGTGGATGGGGCATAACCATCGTACACCATAATCTTCTTCGTAACAGTGGAAGGATCCTTAGGGGCTGCAATTCGTCGCCTTGGCTGACGAATTCTTTCTTTTCAGATTACACGTATTACCATTCTGTTGAAGTGAGTTCTAAGTCGAACAGTCGGGAACATAAAAAAATACATGTCATTGTGGGATCAATCTTTTTTAGTCGTACCCAGTCACCAGCTTAGACATAAGCGAATTTGATTCTTGACATAATAACAGCCATATTGATGGCTTATTCTGAGTGTAACAACATCAAACAATCCTGCCAAGCTTTTGCATTCATAGTTTTCAAACTTGCGGACTGATGAGGTGGCCTTAAACTCAGGGATCTTGCAACCTGCCGAAAATTAAGCACGTTTTAACTTCAAGTTCTCATCGATAAACACGCGATCCGAATACCTTGGTAAACATACGTGTCTTATGGTGTAAACTGTTACCAATACAATAGTGATTATCCCCACGTAAGATGTTTATGTCACATGTGTGTGACTGATTGAACTAAACATATGAGACTAGTGAGTTGAATGTACATGTGCAAGTAGATGAAATTACAACGTGTTGTATTTAAACGTTTCGTTGCTGGTATCCGCCATATTCGGCCAGAAGCACTTTTTCAACAAAAAATGGAATTCTAATTTGAGACAAACAAACACCAACGCAGATCACTTTAGAACGAATACTACATGCAAAGTTGTAGTTTATAAACGTAAACAATAAACGTAAATCAATTGCTGTCGTTTAATAGAAGTTTCTGGGCAGTCGTGTAAATGGGCTCATCAAAAGTTGATATCAGTTCTTGATAGACTTCCTCCTCCGAGTAGCGTATGTGCCGGGTTTAATGCAGCTGAAAGGTGTTCAAATTTCAGTTCATAGCTGAGCTTGCATACATTTAGATCTCAAAAGATGAAGCATTCTGTCAGTCTTTTCCGACGTCCCTCATTTACACAATCTGTAGAGATAGCCGGTAGATTTTGTGTGTCTAGAAAAGCTGTCGTCAAACTATACTTGTCATGTGCAATCTCTTTTTAAGGTATGAGTTAATCAGGTTTGAAGCAGTGCATAGAACAGAAAAGATTAGGTTGAATTTTTTAGCCACTAGGAGATATTTGCCACTCAGAATAAAAATTTCCTGAGGTGAAATTTTTACGATAAGAGAATGCATTTATTCGGTCAGTTTCAATTTGACATACACAGAGTGCACTAAAAATCGTTAGGCTTAACTATCTTCTATCCTCCGTGCACACCCGAATGCTTGCTTTTCGGTCTCATACGTTCAACCTTCAAAGTGCTTCTCGAGCTCAACTTCGAAGCAAGCTGTCATGGTTTTTTTCATTGTTCCATTTCCCCATTTCTTGAGAACAGTTTAATTACCTCTGGAGTTGTCCGCAACTTATTCTTTCCGGACATATCACAACTGCTGCCGAACTATTCTGCACTGACTGAAAAACAAAGCGTGTGAACAGTGAAACGTCGTTCCTAAATCATTTTATACAATGTGTGACACCAAACAGATTGACCTAAAATGTACATACCAAGGTAAGAAGTTAAACGAATCAGTTGCAACGATTTTTGTGCAGTATTCCAGATTTGTGGGTGTCTTCAGATTTGAGACCAGTACATATAAAAGGATAACAATTTTGAAGAATATTTGGTGACGATATTTTTCTACTCACAAATAATTTTCGCCTTCTGCTTGCAGTGTACTCATTTAATAACATGGTAATCCTATACTTATCACTAAACGGGTAGCCACTAATGGTGAAAGGTTCAGTATATGCGGTTTTATAAATTTGTTTTGTTGCAGATGAAAGGCATAAATTAATCATTATTGGTGACACTTTCAAACTTACAAGAAACATCCTCGATCGAAGCGTACCTTTCTCCTCCAGTAACATTCGGGCCCACTCACTATTGAGCTTCCTAAATTTGGAAACTTGAGGTTGCTTACATGAAAACGATGCTTCTTTTATTGATATAGAACCTTGACCAGCCTATTGAAATCAGTTGTGAGCATCACTGGTAATACTGTGAGAAGTATTTGGAATTGGTGACTATTGTTTGTCTTCGTGAAACGTGCTCTTGTTGACTCGCAAAATTCTATTTCACCCTCAAAAGCAACTGGCGCTCCAATTCTCGTATTGTTTGTCCTTGTCAAATGAGAAACGCTTTGTACCATTGTCTGAAAGTACATTTGGTTTAATAGTGAGGATTCAGTTGACGGAACTAAGTCCTCTTCAGATACTTGGTGTTGATGAGGCCCGTTTGACTGACATGAAAAGTAACGAGACCGGAGAACGGATAAGAAGCATTTATTATGTGAATGTGGGGGATAAGTTGACTTAGGTTGTACAGTTTAGTCGCATTCGGCTGAGTATGATAACCCGGCTGTGCATACCAGTCAACAGAGAGAGGTGAAAAGATTTCCGTGTTCTCAAAAGAATAGCCGAGTTGGCATGCTGCGGTGAACTGTGAAGTATTTGCCTGCTGACGAAGCTATACTCGCAAAGATAGTTCGGCCCATGACGAGTGTCTAATTACTTGTCGTCGCTGAAAGTCGTAGGTGAATCTAGATTCTACTCACCGACAAAAAGCGACAAACAGAATAATGGTGGATAACCTACACCTTTTCACCGTATTAGCATGTAATTTCATGATACTTCTAACCGACCGCCTTCGAACATTCAGCGGCATCATATCAATACCGTAAATAGCTCCGACAAGATCGAGTTTCCTTTCGGGAATCGTGACCGCTCAAGAGGATTTATAAGGGTGACGAGAGTGTGCTTTCGTATAATAAATAAAACTTTGAGTGATCTTCAGTAACTACTGTCCAAGAACACCTGGGCCCAAACACATCTAGGGTGGTTTTCTGAAATTCACTCGCAATGCTTACCGTGTGCAATTTGCGTTCTAATATTTAACTATCTTTAACAAAAATGTCCAGGTCGTGAAACTTCTAATTATGTTCGACACGTACTTCAGAGACAATTTGAACTGATGAAGGTGCACGCGATTACTCTAAGACCTATCATCCGAGATATTGGGGTCATTTAAATGTTGGTGTTTACTAAAAATCTGAACTATTTCCGCCATTTCACTGCTATCAAGAGTGAAATGATCAGACCCCATTTTTAACAGTGTTTCGAGGGGCTTACTATCGCTTACGATAGCGAACACATTTCACTGCTGAGGATCAATCACAACCAATGAACTCTAAACACACCCGAAAACACTGTCATCACACAAATGCATGGTTTCGGTCCATAAGCAAGTACGACTAATATTCGAGCCCCCGCTGTGTTATCAAATGGATTATTGTTCGTTTGATGCAAAAGTTTTTCACACTACAACCGTGATCCCGTTGGAAGTTTACTTTCAAGCGCAGTTCTAATCAAATTCCCTTATTGAGTTAGGGTAATAATGATTTTCAACAAGGTGCCGGCCCTTTATTTTGTTTAAGCACAATTTGAATGAACATTTGCAAAAGAAACGAAGTGTTTTGTGGAGTAGGTGTCGTATGTATTTTCAAGTTTACTTGGAAAAATCCATTGTCTGATATTTATTTGACTGTCGGTTCACACGACGAAGGCAGTAATTTGCATGTACAAATAAGTAGGTCATATATTACTTCATTAAGCAACACCGTAATTCCTGTGTTTCCATGCATGTTGTTGAAAAGTGTTCAGAAACGTGATTTTTGCCGGCGTGCTTCACCGTACGTTGAAAAACCTTCATTTATATCCGTTGCTACCGTAGGTCTCTCAATAAATTAGTTCCGCATAGATCGTTTATGCTGAAAGCAAAATGCTAAGGTTTGACGCATTTGTGATGAGTTGTTCTGATGTGGATCGCCTATGGAATAAAAGTTCTGGGTGAATCACCGATGGGAAGGATTGTGCATGAAGTAACTCGTCACCTTAAGAAAGTGGTCCTGTATCAGTTGTTTTGCCGGAATCGCCTGGGATGAACAATTATAAAACACCTCATTCTGTCCGATCCATACTTACGGTAATCCTGCCGTGCAACGCTTAAATACGCAGTAGACGGTTAACAGCTTTCCCGTTTTGCACCTCACAAGCACTGTTCAAAAGTGCTACATACCCAGACTCACTAAACCGAAATTGATTAATGTCACATGAATGCGGAGGTAGATTCATAAAATAGGCCCAACAAAACTGGTTTCTTTTCTAAAATACACATAAGAGGAGCTAAGAACAGTTAATTTTGGTTTTGTACCTAATTGTTGTGTTCAAAATTATTGAATTGAAGGTATTTTAAACCGAGATTGATGGACCGACGCACCGTGTGATCATTGTCTTTTCGATCAACAGAATGGCACTCACTGGAGAGTGTGCGAGAATTACATGTGAAAAAGTTGTCTTTCGAAATTATATGTAAAGCGAGAGTTGCACGGAAATGAGCAACCTCAACAGGTCGTGCCACCTAGTTCCATCCTACCTTTCATGTCAGTCGCGTGATATGACCAGTTATTTAGGAACACGTACTCTGAATGGGACAGGCCTTCGACATGCTGATATGGGTAAATGAAGTACATTGCCCATTTAGAACTTGCTTCGTACGGTTGTCTAAATGTGTTGATCCATCGTTATGGTGAATCGCGAGCTAAACTAGGGTTGGCCGAAATCAGTCATATTTATACACTACCATCTGAGGTTCTGCCGGTCTTCAGTGTTCATTTGTTCTAGCACAGCCAACTGGTAGTAAAACACGGGCAGCTCAGTAAAGGTATGGCTACTGAGGTACAGTTGAAAACACAAGATTGTACGCGTGCTTTTTTATCGAATACTTGGTGTGATGCGTTTCAGATGGTGTTTGCAAACCACCAACATCATGGAACAATTATTATGATGCTCTCGATAAAGAGCTTCCACAAAGCAATAAGTACTCGTAGTTGTCAGCTTGTATAAAGCTCGATGTTGCGTAGAAAGTTTGTCCATTCGGGCAATTGCCACTTTTTGACTAGTCATTTTAAGGAAAATAAACGCGGATGTTTCGGTAAACATAAGGTGATTCTATACACTAACGGGGCTTAGTGCGTTGGTGATGTACGCTTTACACGACAATCCGAATATGCCGGAGACAGAAAATTTCTCGTCATGTCTATCACTAGCGAAATCATGCTAAAAAATTGGCATGAACATAGCTAGCGTAAAATCAGGGGTTATCTTCAGGAGAACTAATCAGCATAAGTGGACGGAGGTTTGATATATACACTGAGAATAACACAAAGTTAGGAGCAGGTTGTCATATTATACGTTTCAACCGCTTCTGGTGGCCTTCCTCAGGAGTGTTTTGAAAAAAATCACCGTGATTCAATTGCAAAAATTGTGGACCGGATATCTTCCGAGTGGAGGTATGTTTTTATAAATAACTGCTTACTCGTAGGCTTTGCTGCCGTCTTCACAGTACAGTCGACATTTGCCATGAGAAGCCTGGGCTTTTCAACGAAATTGGGCAGGAATTTTCCAGTTATACACTTAATAATGCACAGTTGCTAACTAGGGCGTACAAGGATTTGGTTTCGACTTGGTTTACAAGTCCAAAAGACGGCTTAAAAATCCACAACCCTCAGTATTCTCAGATATTTCCTTTCTACGACTAGTACGTCGTGTCCGCGCTCAATGAACCTGAGAACAGTTCTCCGGTTCTTGACACAGAATGGCAACTAATATGTTTTCCGCAACAGCTGTAAACCGATCTTGTTTTAAAACAATCCAAGATATTCCGTCGTAATGGTCAGGCTTAGAATAACACAGCATGAGTCAACTTATCAAAATTTTTCTCAGTTATTTTATTCGTGATAAACCCTTAACACCATAGAAAAGTTGCGGCTTAATGCGTGAACGATCACGTTAAAACCAAAACTTGGCCACGATTTCCGATAAGGATGTTTTCGAGGGTGAGAAACTAAAGTAAAACCCTTCGCAGATTTCTCGAAAACCAGTGCTCCGATTTCTTTGTTAGCAACACCACGATGTGGACAGACCTAACCATATGAAATGGATGTTCTAATCGGTCCACCCACGTAGAGATTGTCCAGCAGATGACTACCACCTTGTTGTGGCCGTTTTCATTGCCAACTGGGTTTATCAGACACGCAGTAGAACTGTGGATTTCATAACGCCCGTTGGTAGGTGATTCTATCTATTCCCAACAGGATGAAAACAGCCGTTACTCCTTGCGTCACTGTATCAACAAAAACCCACGATGTTCTATCTCAAGTCCGTTCTCCCTTCAGGTGGTAGCTTAAAGTAGATAACTTGTTCAAATTAGATCGATAAGTTTATGATAAAGGAGATATTCAAGGCAATATCCTTCTGGGGGATGCGGCCGTAATCGGTGTATTAATGACCAGTAAGATTAATATGCAACATTACAGCTATAGGGTTGAGCCATGACGCAGGACTATCTGCCTAGAATATCCGGTTGATTGTTACAGTGTGATCAACGCACGTCAGGAAACATACCCAAATTGTTTTACAGTTTCGTTTCGGACGAAGCGTTCATACGTTGCTGACAGTCACTTTTGGCAAACATGTCCATTCTGTTTGCCAAACGGAAATGCCACTAACCATAAACAATGCTAGTTTTTCCATTCATTTTCTTCAAATCGCACAGTATTTCGCTCACAACTTGCCAACTTGCTGTAGCCGGTTTCTTTCGTCAAAAGCGTAACACCTCCGTTTTGTTTTGACTAGTAGCCAGGGTGTGTGTCAGCCAGTCGATGGGTGCGGATCACTTGATGCACGCTACTGTGTCGGAAACAAATGTCAAAGGATCATACCCGTGCATTTGTCACCTACCGTTACGCTGATGGGTGGGTCTGTGGGAAGCTGTGAACACAGTTTGTGTTTGACGGCACGGTTACAGGTCGGAATTAATTCACGCGTGCGCGGACGCATAGCTCTTAGTTTGTTCTGGCACAAGTGCATTCATGTGTGTCTGTTTTGTGTGTGTGTACGTGTTCAGAGGGTGTGGGATACTCATAAGTGCCTGAATGTGGGCCCACATCATAGAAGCTATTTCAGCAAAACCCACCGCCACCAAAACAAGTTTATTTGACAAATGATCTCAGACCGTTGAATCACTGATGCATTACGGCCCGTCAACACGGTTGTTTTACCATAACAACAGCTGACGAACCACAGCACACGCTCTCGTGCGTCGCATACTAGGGGGAAATACAAGTATGGATACGCCGGTGCCACCTGAGACTGATAACCTTTAAAACATATGTACGTGAAAGATTTTGAAGGAGCAGTTTAGAAAGTTACCAAAAATCTCGACTTTACTTGAGCTAATTTGTGGAACCACCGGATGCGACAGTTATTTATGATGCAAAACAGACGTTAGATGCTGATGAGCAGTCGCTATCGGATCAGTCAGCTTACACAATTAGTAATCACGCTGCAGTTGTTCCAGCTGATATGCGTGAGCAGATATCTCACTAATCCTGTCAAGATTTTACCAGACTAGTGTTTTCATGTATACACTTTGTTAATTGTGACGTCATTCCCATATCACTGGTGGCTGAGCTGATTCGGCTACTTCTGTCCTACTAACTCTACCTAATGAATTCACACAAGAGTGGAACTGTTTGTGAGATGCCGGTTTTTAATACGCATTTAGAAATGTGGCAAATAATCTGATGTAATTGTTCCATCGGGTGATTTCAGTTGCTGCAACTGTTTGACAAATTGCTTCGAAGACACACTAAGCTGGATAGACGCTGTTAGATTTCTGTCTGCCAGCTTTGAAAAATCCCATCCGAAGCGCGTCGCTGAAGTAGATGGATTGTGCTGCATAAAATCAACTTTGGCAACAATAAGAATCTGTGATCCATTAATTCTGTGCATATATGCACATTATTCACTAACGAGGCTTTCGAAACTGTAAGGCGTGATGAGAATGTGGGGATACAGTCATGATGTTTTCGCAAGTGTGGTTAAAATGTTGGAATAATGAAGAGTAATTCCGAAAGTTCAGTAAACACTTCCACACCTTCTGTATGAGATTTTCTTGCTTTAGCTGATATGTAGATTCTTATTGTGCGCATCTATATAAAATGAAACGGAACTTGGATTATGTATGAAGACCTGTTAGACTATCTCAGATCTTTTACAAGGAATGCACGAAAACTTTGTGTAAGCCTTCCACGTGTATATTTATGTAGTGCGAAGTTTTTATTACTGAAGAACTAATGGACTAGTGCCAAGGCGAAAAGAAGACAAGTGCAGAGTTTGGCAGAGATATGATTAAAGTTTTCAAGATGAGCATCTTTCCATATTCAGTGGGTGTGCTGATCCTTATCCGCTTTTCATTCAAGTTTTGTCCCTGAGGAGACTTTCACATAGATTCCCTTCTACTGCATGGATAGTCATTCATCGAAAATGTCACAGTGGTATTTTTCTCACAAACATTTCCAAAGTTTATGGCAATCCGGAGGTTTTGATTATCTCAAGGTAATAACGCAATTGTCAAGCTTATAAGTTCTTCAATAATACAATCTGGCTTGTGCTGCTCTTTCTAAATCTACATTGTTGACTACAGGTGAAATCTCCGTATGCTGGCGGTTGTGATTGTTTACCGGTCACCACTGTTTCCCATCTGTGCACTGAAGGGATAGTAAAAGGTATTCACACTTGCTGTTTGAGAATGTGACCATACCACCATTGATCAGTCACCGTTTGACGTGCGTTTAGCAAATAACTGAAGTGATCAAGTGTCTGTGGATTGATGCTCCAACTAGTGCGTCGTTTGAGGCACACATACAGAATACAATGCGGCCTGGTACAGAATGCTGCTCAGGAAGCTAAACGAATTCTGTGATTTTGTAATATTTTGCGCATTTATCTCCGAAAAACAGGATCATTACTTCGAACAATTTCGCGTAACTTCGGAGAAGCACTTCAATCTTGTACATCGTTCATGTCAAATTGTGCAATCTTTGTGATATACACTGGGTACGGTAGTGGTGAGAGTTTACGTATATTCGTTCCAATCACATATGGCTTCAACAATCTCTTCCAATGATGTTTACGAACCAGTCATAACACGGTCAACCAGTCCGTGGATGAGTAACACTTAATAAATTATATCACCAATCTGTTGAGTTGAAGTTTTCAACTACAGCAGATTAAATTGTATCGATTGACAGATTATTACCGGTTTCGTTGCCGTGGCTGAGATCACTTCGTTCCTGTGTATTACTTCCATACGTTTAAGAAATCTTCTTGGGTTGAAAGCTCGACATACATCAGGTCGTTTTCTCAAGTGCCATAAAAATCTCAACATTGCCATAGTAACGTAACACACATGGTTGATACGGAGTAGATTGAAGTTTCTTTCACGTCTCCTCCTATCTTTATCGCTAATTATGAACGATTCGTATAGAAAATTGAATCCACCTAAATTAAGACCTTGAAGAAATGCTAAATTATTCATGAATGCACGGCGCTCGCAAGCTATCATACAGCTTATCCATGTTAGTTGCATCATCGTTTCAAATGTTTTCAAAATGACTTCAGCTTTTCAGTAAGGCTGGCTTATCTACCGATCAAAGCAGTATTATGCACCAGCTTTCATTCCTCAGAGATTTCCTCACAATTAATCCCTAGTCTCTCATCGTTTCACCAACTTCAAGTAATGAGCTCAATACTTTCGTTTCAGATCTTACAAATCCTAATTTGTGATTTTTTGAATATTCTCTAAAGTTTACTTTCCAACTTAATCTTGATGATCAGTTTCAACGTCTTAGTGAAAAATTACACACAATGGCCGGAAGATGTCTGATATACGCAGCACACAGAGGTGAAAATAACCGTTCAATTCTGTTAGTTTTTGCCCAAACGATGTTAAAGTCTTCAATATGCATTCAACTATCCAATTTTTGTTGCTACGATGCTCTTTCCTGACTAAATCAGCTAGCTCCGCATGTTATGATTTAGTTTAAACAAAACGACTGTGAACCATTAAGGACTACAGAAAGCAAGATCTGTGCATTCATTCACTTGCCATGATTGTCCGTTTTCAGAGGACATCGATCAAACGGACTTTACAAGCCATCGGTTAATGAATGGCTATGATTTCCCTGTCACCGTAAATTGCATGGGGTTTACGTATGCCACATAGGTTGTAGGACGCACTACCACGGGTTTTACTGGAAACATTACAAGTAAAAACAATTATCTTTCTCCAAAGCATAACAGTTGAAAGTGTTTCCATGCATTCTACCAACAGCATCATTGTCGTTATGGGATAGGACCACAGATGTTTTGCTATGAGATCAGGATTAGCTCAGCCATGCCTAATTATTTTGACCCATGCATTGGTTGCAGAATTCACTATCCATTACGTTTTCCAGTACTCCGGTTTGAGATGTGTATTTCCTGCTCAAGTAATGCGGATTACCTGTAATAATGTCAGTCAGAGGGACAGTGATAAACGAATCATCAGTTGAATTAGGTCGAACTACGGCGATACAAAAAAGCATGCTCCTAAAATTTTTCCGATTAAAAACGACAAACTTTCGCATTGAGACAAAATTGCTATATCGGTAAAAAAAATCTAGGCTTTTAAGTAGAAATCGGGCTTCAACCAATTATGTACCAATTGTGAGCAATAGATTCAATCATTCCGCAGGAATTGGAATGATTTAAATTTTCCGGCAATTAATGTAGACGAATGTAGGTGACCGGATTCTCAAGAGGGTTGGTGAGTGTCATTCACTACTGATTGTTCACCTATTAATTTACTCTGCAACTGTTCGTTTATGAGCGAACGCTAAAAAACTCGATTTTCCTATGCAATTATCACAGGGATGGAGAATCAATGGACCCAACTGTAGAGAGCACTCGAAGCGGAACTGAGGTTTCTTTTAGGTCACAGAGATTAGAGTCCTTAAGAAAAGAGTGGACAAGGACAGGCACGACGAAAATTCGTCAAGGTCACGTGTCGTTTACTGAGTGAATTTATCGAAACGTGTTGGTTTAGGTGGAAATATCTAGGCTCTAAACGGTTTCATATTTGAAGAGCCTCACGTCACTCGTGAAGATAAAAAATTACATCTTACAACACCGTTAACCTTGAATGTTTCGAGTTTGGAAACGTATATCACAGAACAACACCGGCACATTTTCGTCGTGATAACCCGCCTTTTTATCGGTGTACCAAAGACTGCTTTACGTGATGAAGTCGTTCTCGGTGGCTTAGAATACTTAATTTATGATATCAGAAACATCGAGTAACGATGATTTAGACATACTATGTTTGAAGACCAAACTTATCAAAGAAAGTGTCGAACTATGTACACATTTCGATTCTATTTGTTGAGGGTATAGAGATGGGTATCAAACAACAAAATTCAATATCTTCTCCCAACCTGCTGAACAGTCTGGTCAAACCATCAAATTTCTCAGCATTGTGCAGGAAGTCCCATAACGTCAAAATGCATTGATTATTTGTTTTTCTCAATGGGGGGTTTCCAGTGTTTGCTCTTTCCGTTAGGTGCTTACCAAACGTCTACCTTCACTGATCTGTGTTAAATCTCTGCCGATACTTTCAACAATCAACAAGACAAGTTTGCTGCATGTTGAGAGCGTTCCCGCCAAGCTTTAAATAGGCACGAAGTCTAAATTATCCCTCTATTCAACACCATTATGTTAGTCAATATGTTCTCTCCCCTACTGGACACATTGTTTATACTCTAACTTCCTCCTTTCGTTACCAAATAACTTCAAGCAGTTTGCTAGAGCACACAAGTATCGCTCAGGTTAATGTACCCAATTGGACGTTCATTTGTGGTGATGTTTAACATCATTTTGAAAGATGTGAAATTTTTACGACAAAAATCTCATCTCATACAGCTTAAGCTCTTCAGACAAATCTTGTGAAACTTGTATTTATTATCCAATAGACCTCAAGTGAAACCCTCATTTGTGTGCACCCTGTCTCATTCCGATTTCTGTGGTCTTCGCATTGTTGAATGAACCACAAAACGGAACGAGTAGAGGTCGTTATTCAACTGATGCTGAATGTGGCCATCTGTTAACTTTTCTTGAGAGTTCTATTCATTACCAATATTATGAAGATTTCGTAATTTAAACACATTCAGTTAATTAGCCTCCAGGTGTTAAGAATTTCAATTTGAGGAGAAAGGGAAATACTAGCCTTGAGCTACACAGTGATTTATCGGTTGTATTGACGCCATCGAATAACAAATCTATCACCATGCAGGTGTTGCGAAATAGTTTTTATTTTAAACTTATCTTCGGGGATTGTGGTATTAATTGGGAGTTATTGATGGAAAACGTTCATTAGAATCATCCTCTATGGAAATACACATGTGCCAGCGCGTTGTTTCAACATCATGCGGTCGATATTTCGATAAGCTTATTGGTTTGATAGTGACGATTATAAGTACAGCAAATGCTACTGCTAGCACACTAAAGTGTTTCAGCCTGAGTCCAGTTTGTTCACGTAGGGACAATTGTGTTAAAACTTAGCTGATAAGCTCAGCAGTACCAGCTCTCTGGGAGCTGGTGTTACTCAACACTTTCATGTACATATTTTCAAGTCCAGTGGAACAACAGGGCAAACTCACGAATATATGTTCCTAACATCTTACTTTCAGGTCTGATTGTCAAAGGATGAATTAATAGCTACGGTCTCTCTACACAGTTTGTCAGTGTAGGCCACAGTTTTTAGTCAGATGACCCATGAACAACTTATGTAGTTCGCGAATAAACAATGGGTACAAACAAACTTTTTTGTATGCATGGCTTTAGATTATACAGTCGAATCACAATCATGCCGTTGTCAGACAGCGTTGTTTAAATGATCTCCGTTGTTTGACCAAGATTTCGTAGACAACCCTGAATCACTCGATCGAACTGACAGTATCGTCTGTCATCGGACGGATAATAACCGCTCTCATTATGGGTTTTTTAATTCGGTTCATAACCAAACTACACGATGCTTTATTATCCCCTTGAACAATTGCGTCGTCGTACGCAAAACGACAGGTGAACGACTATAGGGGTAGGCGATGAGCACTCTTCAGACGGACAGGCATGTGGGCAGTTAATTAAAAGTCATGAGCAAAATGTACCTGTTGGAAATGTTTAATGAAATCAAATGTCACGGCAAATATTGAGAAATCTTTTGGTCGTATAGTCTTTGTAGATAACAACGACGGAAATAATTTTGTTGCTCACTCTCAGTCGTGAATTCTGGAGAACCGGACGGCAGAAAAGTTGCATCTTATATCAGCCCAGGTAAAGTTGTCAACTGCTTCAAGTTACTGTGGCACATTATTACAGGTGAATACAGACAGTGTGCAGCAGCCTGTATAACACGCATTCTATGTGTAAGCTGGGTTAGCTTGTGCTAACTGTACATCACTCAGACACTGTTCTGTTCGTAGAAACAGAACGTGTGATGCGCATGAATTGGTTACTCAGCTGCGTCGGCTGAAAAGTTTGGTTACCATTGGCCGCTATCGATAGCAGCTGGTCGTTGGTAACTAAGTCGGTGATTCGAATACAGCTCAGGATTAAGAAAAGACAAATGCATATTGAACAAAGCAGCATGTACCGAGTGGGAAGAATAATATTCTATTAATTACTGTGTCAAAAACCAAAAATTTAGCGGTTGCAGTCATCAACGGTGAAGACTGACAGGTTGTTGAGGAATTGTAACTCAGTTTTTTTCTAGTAATTGAATCATAGTATGCCACACCGTGGGCCGGATGCCCGTTACGTTAGAAGATCGTGTAGCAAACCCTTTAATCTATTCGGTTACCTCACGAAGAACTAGCCCCGTTTTAGTTCAAGAAAGTAGTCTGATTTCCACTCATAAAGTAATAACTTGACAAGAGTAAAATGACGTTACGTAAACAGTTCATTCAAGGTAGATCAGCAGATACACTAGTCTATCGACTCAAACATCATTGCTTTTTACGCAGAACCGGATATATTCGACATATGTGGAAAAAAAACAGAAAATTCGGAGGTGTAAGACATTTCGCAACATTGGTTAAACTATCATTCGAAAATACACAACTTGCTTGCGGAGTCACCTTTAATGCCATACCGAAGGATATAACTTGTGCACGAGGTTGTTATACTTTCGGTTGAACGAAAATATGGTGTAGTTTTGTGCACAGAGTATTTTGAATGTAAAAATGGATTCATAAATTGTTTGACTAGCATTACGTCGAAAATTAAGGGTAGCGTGATCTGCTAGAATGAGGCTTGAAGAACAACTCATTTTCTTGAATAAAAAATATTTACAATTTTGTAAAATTCACATTCCTGTATTTTACCTGAGGCTAAAACTTCCAGATACGAAATTCTACCTGCAGTATATTGGTAATTTAGGTTCGATTTTTACCAATTTTCTGCGTTTAATATCAGCTAGCATTTTTTACGCAGCTGCCAGTTTGGTTAACGATATTACCTTATATACTTATCGTCAGACAGTTGTGCATGAGTTGTAGACCAGTTGGATATTTTGTCCAAATTGACATCTGATCCAACAAAAGAATTTAGCATGATTCAACTTAGGGGCATCTGGTTATCGATGTGGATTGCCCCTCAAGACTGTTTCAACATGTCGGCAACAATGGAAAGTAGTTTTTGAACAAAAGCCGCCAAACCATTGTTTTACGCAACTATGAAATTGTATGCGAAATTTTAACTTAAAAGCTTTCACAAAAGTAAACTGGCAAAGACAACCTCAAGACGTAAGATGGAGGCTGTCAGTAAAGAAAGACGAAAGCACACATGTATTGTTACATAGGAAAATAGCACATGCAACCAACTTTTTGGTTCCATACAACACACACATCCTTGAGGCTCCGCGAAAATCTGCAGCATAATGCTCATTGTTGGTACAACTTGAAGGTTTTCTAGCTGATTAAGTAAGTTTCAAATTCATTGAGTGCCAGGCTTACCGTCATCAACTCATCTCCTCTGTTAACAACACAGTGTCCACCAGTACATTCAGCTGAGAATATCCCAAACTGCACTACGTTCAAACAAAGTCGTATAGCTGATGAGTAGTCGGGGATTTGGTTTATTTTCAAGTTGNTTTATTTTCAAGTTGACCATCACTCACATTTGATCGCATCGTTCGCATTCAGATAGACTATCCAGCCAGCCTCTTTCGAAAGATAACCGTAAATTAAACAAGGAGGAACAGTATTCCATCATAGGAAGGCGTATATCACTTTTTCTCAAGGTGGGACCTACTATCTACCTGCTAAATGTCTCCTCATTTTCGTTGCAGTGAATTATTTGAAAAGTACCGGTCATCACAAGTGATTTTTCATTCTCTTACTGTTTGTCCTTCAGAAATTTGTCTATCAGACCTTTCAATGGATATCGATGCTCTTGTCTGCTTGTCTTATTTAGTTAACCTAATGCCTGACAGACATTGCGAGACCACACAATACTGTTGCAGCACTGACGACAGTGATACCTTGAGGACAGTAGATCGTCATACACTTTCACAACTCGTATTCAAGAAATTGAATCCACTATGTATCAAAGTAATTATTAGAGTAATATCATACCACAATGGGTAATCATGAATTATCCGGTAGTTCAAACCTCAGTGTTTCGCATATCCCTTTATTTACCATACCTGGAACATCCACCAATTAGCATGAGCATTCCAGAAAATAAATAGACAAGTGAACGTTCACGCTTTGCATTCTTATTGACGGTGCTCAATCCCCAGTTTTATAAGAATAATTAACGAAATACTGGAATATTCTGAAAGTCTGTCACTAGCATTAGTCTTTCGCTGTGTTATTGCATCATCATTCAAGAAACCGTCAGTTGGGCGAAAAATCCAGTCATCTATTTGCAAACGTTGGTGACCGTAACACTTCATGTGCTCTGGACAGGCCATCATTTGTGCGCTTAGTTTATGGTCATGATTCGTTTAAACAAATGACATTCCGTGGATTCTTTGGGTAGTAAATGACGACGACATGCCAAATAATATGAACCTGCTACAAAATAGTTTGGTAGGCTGAAACTAATTATCGATTTTTTGAGCAATACAGGGTTTTTGCGATTCTCTTTCGAATATCATGTTGAGGTCACAGTTTGTTCGTGTGTATGCTGATGGTCTACACAACCCGGAGGATGTGTTATCGACAGGTTTGAAGTTATTTTCTGGCAGTTCATTAAGTGCATAGAAAGTGAAGTGGCTTACGTAAGACCGCGATTCGCTTGCTTTCAGGGACCAGCAAGGATAGGATGGAATCAGTCAGAATAGAACAATCAAAATTTACCGTTTTATAGCTCACTTAATTACAAATGATCATACTGTCATCCTATGATAACTTTATCAGAGCACTGCAGCCACTTATTTTGTTGTGCATGAAAATCAGGGGTTGTATGACTATTCGCACAAGCAGTTCTATTGTCACACAAACCGAGCATCATTTACAATCCATCATATTCGAATTCCTCCGGACTTTCTAGTCGGCCTCTTTCGAAAAAAAGCACTGGAGTCGAGTCTCCCTTTTGTTAGAGTATACCCATGCCGCGAACTGGACTAGAATTCCGGGCACAATTTCATGAAGCAATCGCGTTGGCCACTGCACTAATGACTTCGCACTGAGCACGACTGAATCATCATATATGAAGGTACAGCCACATTCACTAGTGAGTGGCGCCTGTGGCCAACGCGGATATCTAATGGAATTGTGTCCAAAATTGGATGTGCCACTGACAGGCGTTAACAAGAGCAGACCTAGACTATAGTGCCTCTTTTCCAGAGAAGTTTATTGTAAAATCGATGTGAATGTGGCGGCTGCGGTCGATTTTGGGTGACGCCTAGTTAATATAGTAAACTCAAATCCCCCTACCGACCACTATTCTACTGGATCAGCAAATTCAAGTTGCCACGGAATTTCTCAAAATGCCTGTACTGTTGATACAAACTGCTTAGATAGTGAAACTGTGGTTGTCAGGCAATCATGCACACGACATCCGTAGTCATATACAATATCTCGCACTCAGTATCCGTTCCTTGAACCTCTGTCACTTCGTCTTTACAGCAGCTTACCATAACAGAGGCTGGTAAACTAACTAACTAGTCTGATTCCGGGATGTCCGTAAGTTGATAAGACAATAGTATGAAGCATAATCTAAATATTATGCCACAAAATTATCTTTGTTTAGATACAGATCCAAAACTGGTTCACTTTTTCTAGGCTAAAACTGGGCCAGACGTTTGATACGAATGGTCTCCACGGTCTCCATGATAAACACTCACTGTTCAGACTTCTTCCGCAATGTTGACTTTACGACTCACATTCAGAAGGCGGTAACAGTATCGGATTACAAACAGGACAATTTGTTGTTACTATGTTGCTTTAGTGGTGTAGGTTAACAGAAAATTAACATCTTGAAGCAAATGGCAGAAAGTTGCATTTGAACAGG
>QNGE01007253.1:0-16573 GCA_008508345.1 Paragonimus westermani | reverse complement strand
GTCGGCTGGTGTGGGATTGTGAAACATTTTAAACGCCGGACATAAAATAATGGGGTGGAAATAAGTGTATCAGGCTCTGACCATGACAGAAGACCCCAACAGTATGAATGGATCCCCGATTTACCTGGTTGGACAGGCTATCGTCAGAAAATTCCTCACTATGATTAATAACATTTCGATGTATTAAAAGGTGGATTTCCGAATTTTGACGAAGTCAACTGTTTGCACGAACATTCCAGCAGGGTGGGGCAAAAAAGTGGAGTAGAGGTTTTGCTGTCTGATATCACGTCATGTACTTAGTGGATTAAAACGCTATTATTCGGAGTCAACATGGGTGTTATATATCGTTTTCTCAAGGAAGCGTCAATGACATGTCTAGTAATTCAGGTAGTGCCTGACATTAAAAACTTATCGTAACTGATGCGTACCGTCTGTAAAATAGAACCATCCTTATAAAACACAGTTTTGTGCCACAAGATAAAAAAAGTTAATTAGAACATAAATAAAAAATGTCCTGACAGAATGGGTCTTACATTCTTAATAGAACATTGGTGTATACTGGTCCCTCTACTAGTAGGTATGCAAAACGTGCAAAATCTCTTGGAATAAATTGATTTAGTCCAGTAAAAAGTAGCTGTTTCATTATCCACTAGCTGAATTACACAAGTCGTCATTCGTCTTTCTTAAGCTTTGAATTCTGAAAGTACAACTTCTCACCACGTCACTTGACGGACGGATTGATGGTAGCTTTCTCGTACGCAAAAGTTCACGATAATCACTGTCAAAAGCCGGTCGCTTCTACAGTGAACACATTTTGTAAAGAGAACACAAGGATAAAAATACAATTAGAATGAAATGGTATAATTGTTGGTGGATTTCCTGGTTAATGTTAATTTTTGTATTACCAAAAAATTTACTCACGCTTTCGATGAATACTATCTCTACATCAAAATTTCATTAATAATCTGAAAGTTGACTTCAAGAACAAGCTCACAAGACGTGTTCCCTATCGGTTAATTATCACGCAGTTCCTGTCAGACTTCAGTGAAATCATCGTTAGCAGAAAACACCCCGGGCTAAGCAGTAAATTTATGGAACAGTGTGCTTTTTCAGTTACACCTGATCGAAGGTTTGTTCAGACTGAATCACATAGGTTTTACGCTTTCTCCGTGTCGTTACACGTATGGACGCCACAATGGTTAAAAGTGTAATATCCACTAAAGGTCGGATCAATAAAACTAAGCCAGCATAACAGTTTTGACTTTCACACGAAGATTTTTCGAAATGATTGGTGTCATCTCAATAACATGGAACTCAAAAGTTCTTGAGATAAATTCAGTACATACACGTTTACAATTACAGATATTCGGCACCTGATAACAGTGGAATAACCGACACAATTCGTATAAAGCTCCTTTGACCGTGATTGGCTAGCTGAAGGTAGACATGAGGTAATCCATAAATTCTGTTAAGACCACAAGAGTAATTGGTAAAGTGGCAATACACTTGAAGTGTTCCACTCAATCACATTTAAGGAGAAAATTGGTTGATTTCGCTGTCTGCACACATCTGGGTATTTAACCATCTGTTTAACCCGTTGACTCGGACGTAGTTACCTAGTGGATGAAGTAACCACTTAACGTAAGTCTCTGTCTTCCCAAAAATATTGACATCTGCACTGAACAGATGAATACAGTTACTGGCCAACACTACACACCAGACCTGTTGCCTGCTTACAGGAACGTTGTTTTCAACGTGTCTAATCACAAGTCTCTGAACGATTTTATTGATTAATTTAGAGCCAACTTCACTTTACTGTACGTTAGCCGTGTTTTTAAACAAATTTCCGAAGTCAAAAACAAATCCCATTCGTTGTTGTGTGTGGCATTTGCACGGCCATAAATTCCGTGTTTCAAGTGGACACCAAAACCTCTTCTCTCTAATACCTATACAAAAACTGCATCCACGAAATGATTGTTGACGAAATTGCTTTTGACAGTACTATTCAGTTTACAAGACTGGTCGAAAAGTTGGCCAACAGCTGGTCGTTCTCGTTGGGCGCTCGACTGCAAACCTAACTGGTACAATGAACAAGCAGCCAGGTAGCACAGCCTGCTCCGGCACTGATTTCGGACCGGAAAAGGCCGTTAATCCGGACACGGATAGTATGCCAGACAGATTGATCCAAACCATTACTAACAATCCAGAAAGCCACATTATCCTCAGTTGTTCAGTGGTGTTTGTGAGGTTACTTTTGGATTTTGAAAGCAAGAAATGCTTGACTACAATTCAACTATGCTTCGGTTACCAAAGTGAATGTGCTAATTGTTCTGCAAACCTAGTAACACCGTTGCACTCCACAACCCAATTTTTTCCCGCCTAATTTTGACCCCACTTGGGAGTAGCAGCCAAGGTAGTGTTCGCAACAGCAACCCTTGCATTGTTACCGCTTGGATCACTTATCCCGGAGGCGTAAAGAGATGACGGGTAGTTACAATTGGTGCTGTGCTGACAGAGTTGTACCGCGTGATCAATAGAGCAATATCAAACACGTTATCACCCACAAAACCCACAACTTTTCCCCCAATGCCGTAGTTGTTTTTGTCGGGACCCATCGAACTGTATTGGCTAGAATAGCGGACAGTAATAAGTGATATAACCATATTATCGAGATTAGTTCCGTACAGATTCACCCGGTTTTTATTACCTTCGCTCAGTCCTCTCCCGTTTTCTTGCGTTAATCGTCCACGTTTATTACTCAGAGTCACTGTCCGCAAATTTTCACTTGTCCTTAGTAGATTGTCATTTTGGAGCAGTTAGCATACGTGAATATCTTAGGTTGTCAGTCTACAGTTCGAAGCAGGCGACCTGTATCGGACAGACGGAATAATACAACAGTGTAAACAAGTTATTTTAGCATCCTGCCAAACCTGTTGAACGGGTTAATGACTTCCTCGATTTCAATTCAGAGAAGAACTGGTCGCCGAATCATCGACTGGAGTTAACAGGACAGTCACAGATTCTCCTCTGAAGTCAATCAAGCAATCTGAGCATTACTCACAAAGAAAAGTTTGCATGCGGTAATTCAGTCGTGTTTAATGTGAGGTCAGTTGTACAATGGTTAACACGGTTGCGTCGCAAATCCGTCGACGGAGTTCTAATCTCATCAATGAAAAGATTATGTAGTAATGACGAGTTCTAACACTGGTCGTAGGAATGGCATAAATGCTTGGAACTCAGTAAACCACGACATGTTTCACATTCATCAGTGGTCTGTTTGTTCCGTTCGAAAAAGATCTCTCGGTCTTGGCAGGTCATACGTTTCTTTCAGAAAGCCGTGGTACTGAAAGCGAGACATTAAACCTACTGGTCATGCTGAACACAAAAAATTGAGACCGAAGAAACAGAAAAGCTTTTCTGTGAATAAAACAATCCATACACAATAGAGCCCGTTGTCCAGTACGTTAACAAAAGCTTTTAGTAAATTTCAGCGGCTTTTATAAATCACCTTGAAGACAGCAGTCTTTCGGGAGTTACTCGATTTACAAAGTGATAGCTGTATGATCTTCTCTACCCATTTTCTGTTCACTGTGAAGCGATGTCATATCAAAGATGAGACTTTATTTCTGGCGTTGTTATTCTTGCATCAGGTTTCCATAATGCTAATTCTAACTGGGTTTTTTCGATCACAGAAATCTCAAGGATCGTCGAGTTTGTTAGGCAGGAAGGTCGCTCTCACAGAATGCATTTTCAGCAGACAGTTGAACTACCTGCAACGAGTGAGTGAAAACAGATGATTTAACGTGTTGAGATAAGTGTGGAGCTGGTAAACCTGGTGGAATGAGGAAAAGTAGAGGATTTTCGAGCTCCTGGAATGGATTGGGCATATGGGTGCAGGTCACTATATCGTTAGCATAATTAGCGATTCCAAAATTGTCAAATTTTGACACTGTTTCGGGGTAGGTACTTTGCCTATAGCATGTCGTCTACATGCAGCAGATGCACCGTTTTTGGCTTTTCCGATGGATATGTCGCACGGTTGTACGTATCCGTGATGTATCCTCTATGGACAGTAATACTTTAAACGTGAGTATAGCCAGAATGATTAAATAGCTTTCCAGGAGCATTTTTAGCCACTTACGGGAACCAGGTGACGAAACACAAACGATTCGAGAGGAATGTCAGTATAAAGAGCCACACGCCGCTTTTCGTGTACTGGTCATTTACTCGTGTTCACTAAGTACCACACCAGGTTTCTGTTTCATCGATAATGAACGGTTTTGATATATAACACATGTCTAAAATACGATTTCATTTTGTAGACAAAAAATGACATTACAAAATACTGTCATCGTAAGTCTAACTTTGATAGATTATGGTTAGTATGATTTATCCGTTTCGCGAAATTCGTCATCTTTGAAGATATCTGTGTTTTTTCTGCCATCTTCAGTTTAGACGACGGTCACATTATTTATCTGTTAGTGGAGGGAACATCCTACATGGTTTGCTAATGTTTTTAGATGAACTCCGATTAAATCGTGCGATTCCAGTGAGTAAACTGCTGTATCGTCCTACTTTGTCCTATTTCTGTCTTAGTACTGCAGAATATGCAAAGCAATTCAGGGTGTTTTTCATACAGAACGTTGAATGGATCTATCATTTGGAAGTGTTCACCATGATGAGCCTTACAAAGTGAATTTTGTGGTGACAGCTCTCTCAACTCGATTACTTGAAGAATGAGTACGGTGAACTGAAGATTGTGGGCTACAGTTTGTTTGGTTCTATACTTCCGGCGTACTTGGTTTAATATGACTAATAACAGATGGTAGACCATATCTTTAAAAGATTAACAAACATAACCGCTTTTTCTTCAAGGTATGAGCCCGTAGTTTTGTATTTACCGATTCACTATTGGTAAGGCAAGACGAGTTGGATCACTTACTGGACTTTTTAATAAACTCAGAAAATACAGACGGTTAGCGCACTAATGCTTTTGAGGGGTAATTAGACTGGTATTTTCATGACATTATAACGATTATCAATAACTTCCTCTTTTCATGTTCTAAAAGTGGATAACAGATTATAACACGCTGATGCCAAAATGCTTGCGATATCATTCTGCAAGACGTTTTGAACCGTTTTGATGCTCCGCTTCATATCGCGTAAGTCTTTGATTTGCACAAGTAATCAATCGTTATTTTTATTGTTGCGGTTGATCGGCTTGTATTATATGGGGGTAGGGTATCCAAAATGTCATTGTGCAATATGAGGCTACGTGAGTTGAACTTTCATGCCAGCTTTCGAAGTTATTTGCAATCGGCAGGACACCGAGAAACAGTTCTGATAGATGAATCTGAACTTATGAAATCATCCGATAGATAACAAACACTCCTACAGTTATAGAATACCAATTGATATGTAGACAGGAAGAGGATAGATCAACAGATGGGAAGCGTAAAATGAATTGGCTTAACACGTGGGTATGGACAGAACACTAGAATAGCCTGTTTACAGAAATCGTGCAAATCTTGAGGATGCACATTTAAGGCGGATTTAACGGAACGTTCAACGCGACCAGAAGGTAGGGTAGATAATAGATCGGGCCAAAAAGAGGGGGCAGTGAGGGATAAAATAGTGGGTTGCATTGTGTGCAATGAAAGTCCAACTACATGATTGGCTACAAAAGCCAATCGACCTGTTTGTGCTAATTACACTCGAGTGACCCGGTAACTGGCCGCGATCTTCGTTCTGAAGCCCAGCTGATATCAGTGCTAAGCAACTCGAAACTACACATCGGAGTATGAATGCAGATCAGTAAAAATCCGATTTTCTGAGATTCTCTTGTCGGCTGTCGTAGCTTATGGATTCTTCGTCTGAACAGAAAGCAGGACGACGTGCACAGTTGGTACAACTGTTTATAATAGAGAATCTGTATGAATGATTGAACTGGGTGTAATTATCCCCTTTTGAACACACCACAGATGACCGAAGAACCGCTGATATCTGGTTGACAAAGACTGATAGTCTCTCTGAAATGGTTGATATAGATGTTAAGAGTAGAGAGCTACTGTTACGTAGGTTAGTCGCAGATGCCTGAGAGATGGGGCTCGGTTGACATACCGTTCTAACGACAACCGGCTAACGAATGCAGTGTAAGTTGCTCTGGCCTGTGGAATAGTGTCAGTCCAAACTGCGTCACTTTAATGTAGTGTCGCTTCAGTGTAAGTTTGAAACAGTCAGTTTCCTTCAAAAGTTCGAACAAAACAGATGAAACTCGAAAACCAGTAGATGCAAACACTTCGTGTTGACTCGTCAGTACCAAGTTTACAGTAACGTGGACCGATTTTTGATAGCAAAAAATTCAGGGAGTTGGTAAACAGTAATTGATTTATATTAACCCGCTTATTGGTTACCAACCGCCTGAATCGCCTGCTATAAAAACTGACTCATTTCATTGTAAATTTGATACTGACGAGTCAATACGAAATGTTTACGTCTACCAGCAATAAGAGTCAGGGTTCTCATTGATAGACCTAGATTTAGTACAAAAATAATCCAAAAATACTGAGGGCATAGCAAATAGTTTCATATCGTCGGGATGTGGGTAACTGCCCACTTCGAGATCGGAAGTAATGCATGTATGGCACAATTCCCCGGAAAAACCCTCCGTCAGTAAGACGAGAAATTAAAAAGTCTGGTCAGAGAAATTCCTGTCCAATGGTCTTGAAGTTTGCTCGACAAATGATCCAAACCAGAATGAAACTTCTTAATGTATCTGCAATTGAAACAAGCTTCGTCTTCCAAGACTCGTTTGGGGCGACTGCATGCGTGGTGGTAGCTCGGTCGCACACGGTCAGGCACGAGGTGCCGATGATCATCGCAAACCCCTACCCATTCACCCACTTAATAAATAAACGATCAAATAAATGTTCAGCTACCTAATAACTTACCTATGGTTGTATTTTCAGGAAATGAATAACCTCGTTTTCCAGTTTGGTTTGGTTATTCTTTCGGGACCTTGTAATCTGGTTACAATCATTCGTTCACTCTGTGGGCTATTCAGTCACCCGTGGATTTCATTAACTCACTAAGCTAAACATGAAGAACAACGTGTTTGGTTGTTACCGTTTGAACTATCGGTCATTCTTGTATAAACCTACCTGCTGTGCTGTTTTTGGCTGGCCAGACATATTACAAATTGTGAGTAAAAAAGGCCGCGTTGTTGAAGTTGCTAGAGAAACTTCAATGTATTGTATGTACAAAGCTGTCATCGTTCAACCGGATTATTCGTCAGTTAATAGTTTCTGCTAAAATTTTTAGTGGACCTCACGAGTTTAACGGATTTTAAACATAGATCGGCGAACAGTACATTGCAACTTATGCCATAATAGTCGTCAAGCAAGCAAAATGTAATTTGTCGGAAAATCACTTGAAGCGGTTTTTCTGGTTGTGGGGGCGAACAGATATTCAAACTGACCTAAGGAATAGAGCTCAGTGCGACCATACATCTTGTGAAAAGTTTCTTTGAGTCTACTGTTTTAACTTGCACATTCGAACCACGGTGTCTAAAATACGGCATTTTGCTCTTTCAGATTGAAGGCGGTGCAAACAAACAACCGAAAACTTCGGTTTGATCAAAGAATTGCCTTAAAGTGCTTGTTTCCTGTCATCCGGAACAAGTAAGCTGCTATCGGTGGATAAGTGTACGTTAGCCGGAGAAGAGGCTCATACGAATGTTCAGCAGAGGGTAAATGTCACCAACCACCTGTGGACATTTTTACGGCAGTAATGCGCAGAGGTAGGTTTGGATAGCTGACTTTTTGCTTGATCGCTTCAGTAAACCCGTTAAAAGCTACCGAGTTGGCACTTATCATGCTTCTGTCATTAAGTGCTGTCAAATGTAGCTCTTTTGTCGACCTGTCGATCAGCAGCAGAACCAATGAAATCTTTCAACTTCGCTACCGGCAGTATTTTTTGAAGTGTGGTGTCCAACAGTTAGAAGTGAAGACCAGTTTATTCCACATAAGTCACCATAGAATGATGGCCATTTATATGAGGGCTGATGCTTGTCTATGAAAAATCGACCAAATGTTCAACGTACCAGCTGACTTTGTAAACGCACACTGTACAGTCGATCTTGATTTAAACGAAGTCCTCTATTTCTCTTTAATAAGTTAACAAAGTGAAACCTACCAGACAATGGTTAATGATTAACTCGGTCAATCGATCACATGTAGTTGTCAGCAAATACCTTCGAAGCCTATTAATCAAATGTTAGAGTTTGAAAATGACTGTTTCAAGTGTACTGATGCATTTGGGATCCAGTTTGACCGATTGAATGATTTCCAATCTAGAAGCACACCCGTTATGAACCTCCAATCTTCAGTCACCAAGAGATTTTTCTGGGGTCTCCAAAACCAAAATTTTGAAAAGTATTTAGCTGAGTGCAGAAAGTTACAATTTCTACGGAACACCTTTGCTGACAGAAACTGTATCGTTTTTTAACAAATAAAACGATCCAATGCGAAGTTTCCGGTGAATTAAAGTAAATTTCCACCCATATTTAACCACAGCTTTCGTGTTCCCACCAACTCTTCAGCTACACTGTTTCGAAGAAACCCCAAAATTCACAATTTCCTTCCATTTGTCTCACAGCCATAATAAACTCATGTATCACTGGTGAACTTTAAGGAGATTAAGAACTCCAGTATGGTGCTTTGTTGGCAAACGTACTCATCAAAACGGGAGAGTTGTTAACATTATGCCCTTTTACGCAGAGACTTTTTAGTGACCTAGTCTGGTCTGCGTTCACTGTAATCCATAAGAAAATTTTCGAAAATCTATGGTTAAATACTGTACCTGAGTTACTGAGGAATTCTGCCCGAGGTATTTATATAACAGGTCACTTTGGTGTGGATCATAGCCGTCCGGTCCGCTACCTTCTCAGCTATTATTCCGTGTCGGTAGTGCCAACCGTGTTATACCAAACCAATTGCACATTCCGTTGACTAACTATCCGGTCTCCATTCTCCAGTATCTTGCTATCTTAAATCAGGTTTCATGCATACCTGTGAATAGCGATTTAGTGTGTCGTACACAAAAGCACCAGCCTCAGTGAAGACCACTGTAAGCCACTGGCGTCTTCCACTTGTCGTTCGATTAACATGAGATCTAGGCGAAACGGTATTTAAAGTCTCGCTCCTGGGAACGCGTGCATCGCCGAGAGTAAGCGGACGTGGAACACCAGAACTGCAAACATCTGCTATATTTCCCCCCGAAATTCTTAATATTACGAATGACATGTACTTGTGAAGAGCAGCACCAGTTTAGTTATGGGTTCAGTACATTGAACAGAGAACAAGCTTTACTACAGTTTAGCAGGCTATTAAATTAATGTGTTATTTCAAAGCATGCTTCATGCAAATTTCGATTTCATGCACTCAGTACTGAGAAAACTGTTGATGAATCCGGGGTTTGGTGTTTGAAACAACATAGACCAATCCTTCTTTAATTGTTCACTAATGTACATACAAGCAAGCACTTGATATTCTGAGAGAATATGTACCCGTAGAAATGGTTTGCTATCGAATGCAATACCTATATTTGTCTGGTTATATCATTTCTGACTGTACAGTGAAATGTGACAATTTCAGTGGGATTAACCTGGTGTCGACTGCTTAAAAGTTTTCACCATTTTTAGGAACAATGTTCGCACTTCCTTACAAACGACATACTGTTAAGATTTCTAGTGACTAAGAGGTTTGAATGTGCAATAAAATCAGTCATGACCCTTATGTGTGTATATTTCAAGCATGTTACGATATCGTTTGGATAAGTTTAACAACTACCAGCGGAGGATCCGCGGATAAATCCCATTCATTTTGGGATAGCACCGTCTTAGCAACCACAGGTCGTCTGCAAGTAACTCTCCAGGAAAGTCGATTGTAGTTAGCACAATGATCAAGTTACAATTTCCAAACATTAAGAACCTCTTTGTCAATAAAGTTACAATTCAAGCAAAATTCAATTCTCAAATTGAACACCACCCAAACGCGAGCACAGCCATTGCATTCAAACAAGCTTTTCGATCGGCTCACTTCGTAAGGAAGCACTAAACTTGAGTTTCATCCTTAATGGAGCTCAACAGTAGTGCATCTCCTTTTCTGAGTCGACTTATCCGAAAGCAACGAATGTGATCGAATATATGGATGATTTTCAATTTGAAATATCAGAAATCCCTGAAACTCAATACTAAAAAACCAATCACCTGCCGTTCATTAGCACAATTGCGTTAACGTAGGTAAACAAATCAGCAACCAGAGCGTCTAAAAATGACTAAACACTGGCCGATAAGTGTGTAGAACAGGTCATATTTAACCGGTCGATGATAAATAATTTGTATGCATAATGCTATTTATTAAAACTGCGTTGCCTCAACCTACCTATTTACTAACATGAATGTATTACTTGTGGTCAACAAAATACGGTAGGTCAGGAGCGCAACCACGTCTAGACTAGTCACAACAGTAGGTATGTAAACATGTATATATACATGCACAACTGCCAGCATTTAGCGGACTCACAATAAGCGTATATTAAGGTGAAACATGTAGAGTTTGCGTAAAAGCGGGATAAAAGTTAACGCCGCGGGCTATGCAACCAAAAAATCCTGGATTTTTTCAACGATATTCCGGTTACTACAAAGATTACGGATGACTAATGAAGAGCTTTGACCGATATATTTTGAACACTACTCACGGATGATTGTGACTTTTGCGACCGTTTTCGAAAAGTGGCAACAGAATAGAGGTTCACCTTTGTTAGAATTCGTCAGTATCGCATATCGACACTAAAATGGCGTTTAACAACCGATTGCTAAGCTGGATATTGGCTTATTCATGTGCTTTGATCACCTGCTGGGTAAATTTTCATTTATAACTGCATATTTACTCACTAAGGTTAAAAACGAAATTCATGGATGAAACAGTGAGAAACAGAATGTTTCAGTTTATGATTTCAGTATCACCAGTGTAGCTCTGTGTGCACAGCGTGAGAAAACGCGAGACCTGGTGATGTGTATGTAGACGTTAGTTCAGGTAATGGTTTGAAGACCAAACGAATCAATGACGGAAAAACATATTGACTAAGTATGCCATGAGTATTGTTTGTGGGTAAGAGTGAGCGAAGTGTTTTGTGAAAAATTCATCACAACCTGTAATCCGTCCGGCAGAAAAGGTTTGAACTAGACCAACTCTGGGGATAGTATATGCTAACACAAGAGGTACTGCCATACAAGTTCAACATCTTTAGTGATTAACACGTTAAGTGGGAAGTACAAACAACAGGTGTGGACAAACTTTTCTGTACAGTTCTAGAACTTGTCAACATCCTCGATGATCTGTGGACTCTGCTGAGTCTGAGAAAAACGACGAAAATAATCGGCAAATTGGTTATAAACTACTATAATTTATTCACTGTTAGGAAGAGTTAAGCAAGTTTTGAACGCCGCACGAATGGAACAATCGTATGAATTTGATGGAAAGTTAGCTACTCTCAACCGCTCAGCTACACCAAGTAAAGTTGTAGCAGACCAGTTAAACAGTCCTAACTTGTAGCCAGAAAATAGACTCTTTCAAAATCGGCAATCTTTGATCGAAACTAACACAATTTTGTATTGTGAGCGCATTTCGGTCAGAACGAGATTTACATACATTTTCTAACCCATGTGTCCACGTGCTTCCTTCTTTCGGACAGTCTGTGACTGAAATATCTAATGCTAACCAGGCAACTTTCAGACAGTCATCTGACTCGCGAACGAGTAGCACTGATTTACCTGAATTGCATATCAACGTCATTGACTGAAAAGAGTACCAATCTCTGCAAATTTTCTGTAGGTGTGTATTCAAATACAAAATAATTATTGTTCAGTTGGAGAATACTCAAACACCGTGGCCTCATTTGGCAAGTGCTATTATTGTCCTGTTAGGTCTTGATTGGTATCTTATCGGTCACAGGTGCACCCCTTGTAAGACTGAATTGAACGGTTGTTCGTGCAAAATGTTTGAATATTCATACATTTCTAAAAATGGTTTGTAGTTGATTTTCTCAAAGCTGTAACTTTTATGCTACTTAGTGTTCCATTATCCTGAAATGAGCCGGACATATTACACAGTCGAACAAGATTGATGTTTTCGAGTGGAACCTGAGAAACATTGATGTCGCTCAATTCGTGTAAGCACCATATATTAAAACCTCTGAGATATCAGTGTGCTAAGCTTTCACAATAGTGCGGTTAGAAGAAGAGTGACATCCAGTGTCTCAGATTCAGTTACGCGAAGCGATGGACACAATGGGCTGGCTGGAGAGGCACTCTCTACCGCTTCTCTGGCAACTTGACTTGAATGATTGGAATTGCCTTTCCGCACACTGGGAGCCAAGGCCGCCTACCTTACGAAATTAATGTCAGGTATCTCACCACCGTTCCGTATCTGTCACTTTAGAGCTTCACATTGTGGTCGATACGGTGGGTATGACTTTCACCAGTACCTCCTAATCTAGTTACTTCAACGATGTTCAACTCTTTATGTAAACTAAGTTTACAGGTTTTAGAATGCCGGGAAGGAGATGAATTTTTACAACGGTGGATTATCAGAAAGTTACCGGTTGTGAAGGTAGATGCATAGCTATTAAATGTTCGGTTAACGTTCCGGTGGTAATGCTTGATGAAGGGTGATTCACAAAATAGTTACAGAATTCAACTAAAAACATTACAGCCATCATGAAGACGGACGGACGTCAATCAGACTATATCACTTCGTCCTAATTTTCTCCAAAATGACTCTCACTGTAGCTCACTGAAAATAGTTTAGGATGTATGCTCCCAGGTTTTGTGTCTCCGCAAAAGCTACCAATTAGAAACCGAACCATGGTAAATAATTTAACATTGCTGATGGAATAAAAAATTATGACGGAATTACTATGGATGTACAAAAGGTTATAGCCGTTGCGAGCACACAGAAGATAATCTGCCTATGTGGTTTTCCCATTTTGATGTTAGTGACTGGCGACTACCGTTAATGAACTGGAAAGGTACACTGCAGTGGATAACCTTCTATTAGGTCTGAACCGCCCATTACGCAAATGGAAGAGCTTAACATGTGGAATCAACCACCTCCAGGCATTACCTCAATCCAGTAAGTTTTAGGGTTTGGTGATGAAAACACAGAAGGAGATACAAGTCTGATTAGTCAGTAAGTTTGCTGAAATAAATTGAGTAAGTAGCACTGAGTGCAACAATTTGAACTTGAGTCCATGTGGTATGTGCTGATTGTTTCTTTCCATGGTCCTAAATTATGTGCCAGAAGTGTAAAAGCGGGTCTCGTCACCAAATGTTGCCTGGCACAAAAGGCTTCGTTTTGGCTTCATGTGTAGATCACTTCGATATTACTGTCTTCGAATAAAATACAAAGGTGAGCGGTAGCACCGATGGGAGATCCTAATAGTCGTTCGTGAATGTACTGATTAGCTGGCAAAGATAATCTTTGAGTTAGGATTAACCTTTTTGAGACAGCTTGGCGTATTAGATGCAGTAATCACTCTTAATGGTAAACGAAAATGTCAGCTCACTCCGGGAATTCTCAAAGCCAGTCCCACTGTTTCGAGATAGAAGACACGACCATTTGGATCCAGACTGCTGTAATACACTTTATAAGGGCATTTAGTTTAATATTTGGTCGAGTTCTCTTTATAGGTATGTGAACTCTCCTCAAGTTCCTCAGTATATTATCCACGATATTGTCGATACCAGGGTTGATGAAGGAAGTTTGATGCTTGGAATGCATTCCGGTGCTGACTGACTCTGTTCTGGATGGTTTACACACTTGGGCTGTTATCACCACATCTTATACTCATTGGTCCATCTGGTCTAGCATAATATGACTGATCGATTGGCCCATTACAAGAACCAAAACACTGATTACGGTTTAGAACGCTGGATATTTCTTATGAAATTCCTTCCTGAGTGCGGAGTGTGTTTGCAACAACATTACTGTGTGGAACCGCGCTCCGTATGGGTACTGAGCTTCAGCTTTGTCGAACGTCACAGAGTGTAAACAGCTGGCGAAAGTGAACTTTGTAGGCATTTTAGTGATCAGCCTCTAGAAAGAAAACTGACCCCAAAACGTTGAGCGAGAAGTTTTCACACGCACTGTGTAATCATCATGCAAACGCGAATAGGTGCCCAAACTATCATGCCGGCATCTTGGAGTAATTAAAAACTGAGTGGCTCATCTGATGTCACTCTGGAGTAAGTTACGTAAGAGAAATTGATGTACAATGGACGTGATTCTCGTGTCTACCTTATCCTACCTACCGTCAGATCTGTGGTACCGGTGTACTTCGACAGGTAGCAGTTAGTGTGAGAGATGATCCTGAGAAAATTGGTAGGCTGACATTCATTCCCAGGGCTTACCACCTTAGGCATTCACGTAGTATCCCTATTTAAAATGGCAAATTTGACAAGCAGGCAGCAGTCGTGGATGAAAGGCCACCTCATCATTTGTGGAACAGGCAACAGAGGTTCTCCTCAGCTTTGGAGGAGGTAGTAGTAGAGCCACACGTTCACTCGCCCTTTGTGAAGATTCAGATCGTTAAGAGTGGTAAGAAAACATGCCCTAAAGAAGTTTTCTGCCCAGGTTTCTTATGAAGAACAGTGCTGCAGAACAAACCGAATGTCAACATTGTCCCGTTTTTCAAACAAATGGGAGTGCAGAAGCTTTCGAATCTCTCTCGTGAGTATTGCTGGAATGGTGATCCTTTAAGTTCATCGTTGATTCTGTGCATCTAGAATTACACCACCGGTTCTATTTCCGGCCGATCGATCCCAATCAAAATGTGCACGGAATGTATGTCGACCTCATGAACCTGATCATCTTCTTGGATCGCGGCAACAGCCAAGATCCTTTCAGACTGTTTGTTAATAGTGGATGACTATCTAACTTTCTTGAGTACGCGAAGAATGTGGAGCACTTTTCTGAATTTTTCCTCAAAGTTCCAGAATGTTGCTGTCGTCTCCGTTGGTAATCTGATCGTGCTGCATTTTATCAAGATGGTGTGTGAGAAATGTGCTTTGCGTCTACAAAGAGGCAACTACTGCTTCGAGTCCGTAGTCTCACTACTCTCGAATGCCTCGATGCAGACAATCTACTTGAGGTAGCCCACAGGTTCATCGACCTGCGTAACATTATTTCTTCAGCCTCAAACCTTATTCAGAAGGTATCAACGAGATTGGCAAAGGCTGTTATTTTCAGAGTGTGCTCCACTACTTATTAGTACAACTGAGTAGCTCTCTGTGGTACTGTTCAGTTTTCAACCAGCCACCTTCTATTTAAGGTTTATCAGTAACTTCTGGGATGACTTACAGAGCCAGCTGTATATGTAGGTGCCTGACGGTTTTTCAATGTGTCAATACGTCTGCACACAGTCACAGGTAATATCTTTATAATATGTTACCTAACACATTTCTATACCGATGCTTTGTGTCACGTGTTGGGAGCTGTCTAGGAATTGCTGATAACATAACTAGTATTTCTTAGTGTTAACTCAATTTGTCTTTCGTGGCTTCAGTTTGCACATTTAATGCAGGTGGTAGACGGATGATATAAATGCAATTACCACTCAATTTTGAATGTGTGAAACCACAGAGGTTATGATCATACTGTGGGGCACCTCTCACCATGCACGTGTGTACCAGTACTTAGCCTCCAATCTCAACAGCGGCATGCACTGCTAATAAGTCCCACTTAGACAACGAGGACAAGGGGCAAACCTCCTTTAAAAAAACCGACCAAAACTTCACCCTAAACGCAAAAACTCATGCTAAATCTGTAGTCATAAAACGTGATTACTATTTTCAAGTGAGTCACCCACTTTGACAGTGAATTAATACAGCCCTGAGAAATCAAATCAGTGGGTTGTAGTTCTGACGTTTTGGTTTGATTAATTTACAGTAAAAAATTGTTTCCTAACGGATAAACTCAGCCCTCTGACCTCTTCAAATCTGTCAATCAATGAGTTGTGTTTTGGTTCAGGGTTTGTACACACAGATGCAATAACTAGTGAGTCAGCCATATAATCTGACAATATGCATATGCGCTTGATACAGTTAAACAGAAATAACTAACGATGTTGAAATTTCCTTAGTAGAAAACACGTATGGTACATCCTATACGCTTCACTCCAGGCGGAGTTCAAACTAGAATGAGCTATCAAGTCTGTTTATTGCGTTTTGTAATACAGTAACTTGTACTGTACCACTGCTTTGTGTTTTGTGTTGAAGGCAGAACTCGATCGTTTTTGCAAAGAACTTATAGAAATACTGCTTCTATATAACGCTATTCATACTGCTTGAATGAGAAGTACAGTCCTCAGGATATACGGCATTGTTGAGTTTTAAAACGCTGTTTTGTTCACAGGCTGTGTAGTAATCACTTTTTGTGGCTCATGACTAACAGTACAGCACAGACGCAAATGTTATATCAAAAATTGGTCCAGTTACATTTCACTCTCTCTCTCT